>JARHVA010005777.1:600000-910000 GCA_037957365.1 Torreya grandis
TATTGTGCTTCTTTAATTTGGCTAGGATTTTTGTGAATGAATATGCTCAAATTTACATTATATCATAGACACTGAGTTGATGTTCATATGTCATTTTAATCCATTTGGATTTCAAAAATTTACAATATTATCCTATATATCCCAATGTCTCAATTCATCAAGCTGTAAATTGAATGAGTCTCTATGCCTAGAAATTGTTTCTACATTATCCCAATTCTACAACATAGTTCTACTAATATTCAAAGGGAAAGGATGGAGTATCCCCTTACTTTTTCCTTTGCATACACCATTAGTACCATGGAATAATTAGTATGCTATATCCTGTTCAGCCAACTTGGTGGGTACATAGACTGATAGTTTAAGTGGTTGACTTGAGGTTCCCTCTATCCTGATTATAGTGTAGTCATGATATAACCAAATTTCCTTAATAAGTTCCACATATTTCTTGATTAAGGGACTTACCCTTATCATAGGTAGCCCTATAATAGATTCTACTAAGTTTGGGTATACATAGTCACAAATTAATTGTATGTGGTCTATATACTTGAATATATGCAGTATGGAATAGTAATGGGATACTATTTGCCTTCCATCAAAGGACCAATTTTTGATGTTAGGGATTTTGGTAGTGGATAATAGGGAATACACAATAGAAGACATCATAAATAAATGATTTCTAGTCTTCTTCTTTATGGTAGAGATTTGTTACTTTAGACAAATATTGATCATTTATCCTATAGGAGGAGTAAGTCCCTTTTCAACCATGAAATATATATAAGGTACCCATGTTTTGTTGACATAGGTGGTGGAAGGGGCCCCAGATAATCTATTTAGAAAAGCCATAATCATTCTATTTCCTACCCTAAATTGGGTGATGGGGATGTTTCTAATGGGGTCTTAGATCACATGGGTTCCTGAATACAACCATGGGACAAGGGTGGTTTTTGGGTCATTTTTGATGGACCATTCCTTAATTATGGGTAAATATACCTAGGGATTGGGTAGCTTTTGATAAATTTTAAAGTTAATGGGGGAGATATAATCAATTTTTTAAAAACTACATTCATAGACTATAATAGTTTGGTCAATTCTACAATTCTTAAAGATAGGAACAATAACATCAATATAATAAAGTACCTCTAGCTTTGCCACTACATGGTGAAGACTAACTATCTAGATGGTGATGAGGTCACAATATCTTTAGCTGACTGATATAATCCTTTGATCATCTCTTATAAGGGATGCCATCTCTTCAATGGTCTAAAAAAGCTTCATCTAGTTGTTATCTCTTGTGTTCAATGCTACCACATCAAATTTAATGTCTTTGAAGACTCTTCCTTCTATGTTCGAAGTCAAATACAAATCTATGTGCTCCCTATTTTTTCTTTTTTCATGCTGCCATGATTGTGAGCTTTATAAACTTCTCACTAGTGGTCTAAAAATTACTTTTGGATCAATTTTTACTTGTTTTAGTGACAATTGAGCTCTCTCTAACTTAACTATGATCAAATTAGGGATTTTATAGATGCTAAGGATTTTTTTAGATATATTTGAGCTTTAATGGTGATCGTTATTTTCACTTAGGTGAATTTAGTGCCTTGGTTTTGATTTTGACTTCCACCTTTATACCTTTGATTTTTCTAAGCCTACAAAATCTTTGGTTTT
This sequence comes from Torreya grandis, assembly GCA_037957365.1. Lineage (NCBI taxonomy): Eukaryota > Viridiplantae > Streptophyta > Pinopsida > Cupressales > Taxaceae > Torreya > Torreya grandis. The sequence goes on from JARHVA010005777.1 coordinate 601,666, forward strand.
GTCCTTTTCTACTTAAGAGGCATCTATGTGGTAGCTCTATGGCATCTAGTTAGATTTTTCATAGTATTTTGTTCATAAATGCTTTAAAACTTGATCATTACCATTTAAAATTTGTCTTTGATGTTGATATGTTGGATCAATCTATACAAATCAATGTGGATCATTAATCTCAATCCTGCTAGTTGCATGCCATTGGCTATCCTTTGTATTAGGCCTTGTAGTTTCACCACTTGGCAATCCCATGGGCCTTTTGTGCTCTACATCTCTACTAGTCTTGTAGTGAATGTGCTTGTGCCACATGGTTATCTATGCTTACTCGGATGTTCCATTTAAAATTACACAATGATCTTGCTCCATTCGATTATATTGCCCTGATTAAACACAAATCATCAATCCTGAAAAGCTAAGTGAGATTGATTTATGAGCTTGAATTTTGACAGCTTCATAAACATCAATGATGGCCTTGTGGACATCGATGACATTCATGTGAATTTCAAAATTAAGATCTAACAATTTATCATCAAGTCTTAAATTTGATGGCCTCATAAATGTCAATGAAGGCCTCACAGATGTCAAATGATGGGTGCAAAAATGCCAAATTTGAGTCCCATAGAACATAGTAGGCCCTATGGAAATTTTGACTTATTACATGTCATTCGATCACCTTCATCTAATCAAGTGTGAAATATTGATCATGATCTGAGTAGTTGGTTGTGATTAGTTCCTACAGTCACAAATGGATTAAGTAAACTCAGGACCTCATAAAATTTAGACCAAGATTATAGACTAATGTTTTGTTCACATTAATAAATATAAATAAGACTTAGGATTAAAGTTTATAAGCGAAGTTGAAACATAATAAAGCATGGACCCTTTGAATAATTAAAAGGACTTAACATAAGCCTTTAGCCTAAGGTTTTATTATATTGATAAATATAATAAAACTTTAGGGTAAGACTTAGGTTAAGTCTATGTAATAACAAAAGGGGGTCCCTCTTGATTTGATGTCATCTAATCTTTGACATTTAATTAACCATGGGCCATTGATCATGATTTGAGTGATTGAATGGGATTGGTTTGTGGGATAATGTCTTAGATATATTAGGCTTATATCACTCCATTTGATCTTCAATCTCTACTTAAACATAGACCATTGATCCTGCAAAGAAGCGTGATATTTAAGTTAGGGACCATAGACATGAAGGGAATTAGGATAAATTATTAATACTAAGGTATCATTCATGTTAATAAACACAAATAGGGCCTTTGGATTAAGACATTAGTCTAAGCTTGCAAGAAGAGGGACCACACAAATTAAAGTTAGACCACATTAAGAATTTAAAAGGATCTTGTAAACATTAATTTTAGACCACATTAAAAATAAAATGGGACAAAGGAGCTTGGGACATAAAGGGGACCAAACTTATAATTTTTAGGCTAAGGTTTGGTCGTGTTGAAAAATACAACCAAGCATTAGTATAAAAATTAGGCTTAAGTCTATAACATATTTAAAATGTTCCCATGTAAATTGTTCCCACCAATTTTTGAATTTGGTTTAAAAGAATCTTGTGCTAGGGTTTTGAATGAGGGTTTCAGGAAACTTGAACATGTTTCAAATTGAATTTTAATAGACCAAAGGCTAGTAAAAGGTCAAATTGAGATAAAATCATTAAAATTATGAAACCCAAGTATGATCCCATCAAGGAGAGCTCCATTAAACCTATGATCTAAAACATAGAGATCCACTATTAGCAATATTAGGCAAAGCTAAAGTAGAACCATGAACAAAAAAGACCAACCAGACCAAGAGGTGGATGATCTTAAAATTCAAATAATGTGTAAAACATGTTAATAATGCTCTGGTCAAGTGAATTTCAAATTCAAAATACAAATTTGGCATACTTTTAGCATAAGGGTCACCATTTTTTATAAATGGGGGTATGTTACCCTTAATAAATGGTGACTTTCAAGGGAAACATAGCAATATCTTAGAATTTAGAGACTCTGGTTTAGAAAAATAGTTAGGTTACCTATTCCACTTGATCAGTGCCATCATCAAAATTAGTTTATGGTTAAACAAACCTTGCACCTATAAGATTAGGATCAAACACTAAAACCTAGCCATGTTGTGTGTGTGCTTTGATTCCACTTACTATTTTCCATGAGGTTTAGGGGAGGACTTCCAGGTTTCATGCCTTTAGTCATTAACATTGACTCACATCATGTTTAGATATTCATTAAGAACCATTGTTTAGCTTAGGAAAGGCTTAAGAATTGCTCTCCTACTAGCCAGGTGTCTATATCCCCAATAGAGATGCCTTTGGATCCCCTCATGACCTTACTCCACTACCTACCAAGAATTCGTAGCCCTAGTGGAGATTACTAGAATCACCTTTACTTTGAAAGCTTTTGATTTTTAATAAGCTCCTATTTTTGTATTTTTTTTAGAACATTTAGGCTTTCTAACAAAGGTTGGGAACCAGGTTATCTAGATTTAGGGATTTGGTCAAGTGTTTAATCCTAAGAAAATCACCTATGGTTGCAACCTTTGTCCTAGGTAATGATTTTTGTTAAGTTCAAGCATGACTATGTTCCAATAATTTAATCTTTCATCCCATATGTGAAATTCTTTTTAAAACCAAATTTAGATAAAAATAATGTTTGAATTCTTATGAAATAGTTAACCTATCCACTTAGTATTTAATAGTTTTTATAAATCATAACATTAAGCTCATATTTTAGCTTCATGGTCAACATTTTCTCAAGATACATGCTTGAATTTTTGAACTTGTGGAGTTTCTGAGCCATTTGAATAAACTCTAAACTGAGGGTTGTCTAAAAGTATTTATGAGTAAAAAAGGGAAAACACAAAGAAATTATACACTAAATAGAAATAAGACAAGAAAAAATCAAAGAAAAAGAAAATAAATATGAACAAACATATTCATAAAGAAGGGACACGAAAGAAGAGTAGAAGGAAACTAAACTAGCTTGGCTACACTAACTCTTACTAGTCTTATAGATTCACTTCATGAAGACCCCATGAGGAGTAGTAGAAAATTAATGCTTGAGGTATTTCCCATTGGTGGGTAGTGTGAATTATGATCATTGTAGGTATTTCATCTTGAAGGTGTTATTCCCAAGCGTCTTGATAATCTGGTAGGGGTTTATCCATAGAGGTGTGAATTTTCCATGTTTTCCCTTAGGTTCAGATGCCTTGTCCCAAAAAAGAATGAAGTCTCCTTGTTTGAACACCTTTATCTTTGATCTCTTATCAAACCATCTCTTCATCATGGTTTGGTGTTTTCTAAAATTAGAAAAAGCTTCTTCTCATGCATCTTTAACTTGAACAATGTCCAACAGTCTTGAATTTACAAGTTCTTGATCTTCTTCCATATATTCCTACATGAACTTGCATGTAGGTACCTTGAGGGTTATAGGGAAGATGGGATCTTAACCATACAACAAAAATAATGGTGATGACTTTAGGTCCTATTTGATTATTATTATATCTACCCAAAGGGCATATTTGAGAAGATAATGCCAAGTTCTAGGCTTGTCTACTGCAGACTTCTTATGCTTTCATCAAGTTCTTGTTGGTTGATTCATATACTCCATTACCTTGAGGATAATGGTTGGATGAAAACTTGATAATGATACTATTATCATATTCCCATTCTATCATTTTAATAGATGTAAAAGTATATCCATTATCACATACTAGGGAGACTAGAGTTCCAAATTTGGTTGATATGTTTTGTTCTAAAAAGGTGATCACGTCTTTAGTTTTGCATTACGTAGTGGCCACTACCTCAATCTACTTGGTGTAATAGTTAGTAACTATCAAAACATACTTGTGACCTTTTGATGAGTTGGGGTTGATCACCCCTACAAAATCTAACCCCCACTATGTAAGGGGTTTATCAACCATTACTAGTTGTAGTGGCATTACTACTTTTGGATCCTTTGTGCTAAAGATTTGCCATGAGTGGACTTCCATCACATTATTGTGAGTGTATTTGAAGATGGTAGACCAATAGTAGCCAACTCTAAAATTTTTTTGGGTTGTGGTTATTCCGTATGGAAGCTTACTTCCCAACTTCTTCTTTTGAAATGCATCTTAGGTAGACACTTTCAAATTTCTTCTTGTATAACACTCCATTATTGATCAGGTAATGGGTTGCCTTGAGTCTTATATATCTCTCATATTAATTGGTTAGACCTTTAGGAAAAGTGTCATTAATCATCAAATGAATTAGAGGATCATACCAATCATTTGACTAAAAAATTTCTTGTTCAACTTGCATGACATTAAGCTTGGGGTTAACATTGAAAATCATTTGAATCAGACCTTGGCACCTTACCAATTTTTGAATAATTAGTTAAATGTCATATTCCTGAAGGAATAATGTCCACTTACCTCTCTTTTCTCCTAGATCATTCTAACTTAGCATGAGCTTTATAGCAGGGTCAAGCAGGATGGCATGCACTTTATTCCTAAGAATGTAGTGCCTAAATTTTTTTACTACCTTTACTTATGCACATGCTTGTTTATCAATTAAGGAATAGTTTAACTCAACATTTAAAAAAAAAATTATCATGAAAGAAATTGGATGGTCACATCCATCAATTTTATAAGTTAAGACTATAGAAATAATATGGTCAAGATCAAAGGAGTAAAGGTATAAATCCTTGGAGAAGTCTGGGCTTATCAGGACTAGAGCTTGACTAATTGCTTCCTTGATGTCCTTAAAAGCTTTCTAAGTTTCCTCATTCCAAGTGATTTTGGTATCTTTCTTCAGCATGTCATTCAATGGCTTGACAATTTCTATAAAACCAAAAATAAACTTCCTTACAAAGTTAATTTTTCTAAAAAATGATTTTAGTTCTTTCCTACTATTATGAGGCTCTATCTTTTATATAGCTTCTAATCTATCTATATATAGAGAGAGATTCCATTCTTAGTAATGACATGGCCTAAAAATTTACCCTTAGTGACATAAAAAATACTCTTCTTTGGGTTAAGGGAAATCCCATACCTTCTGAAACTTTCAAATATCTACTGTAAATGCATGATGTGGTCTTCCTTGTTTTAGAAAAAAATAGTCAGATCATCCATGTATATAATGACGCATTTATCTACCAATATTTCAAAAGCATGATCCATGGACCTTTGGGATTTTGCTTCTACATTGATTAGTCTAAATGGAATCCTCCTGTATGCAAATGTGCCCCATTTGGTAGCGAAAGTAGTCTTCATCCTATCTTCTTGGTTCACCAATACCTAGTTATACCCTAAAAATACATCAAGAAAGGACATCATATAAAAAACGAAAGCACTTTGTATCAATTAATCTAAAGAAGGCAAAAAATAGTGGTCCTTTTCATATGACTTATCAAGATTTCTAAAATCAATACTCAATCTTATTTCACCAATCTTTTTCCTAACTAGTACCAAATTGGTGACTTAGGTAAAATGCCTAATGGGAAATACAATCTTGAAATCTAATAACTTTTTGAATTCTTTGAAAATCATATGATATAACAAAGGGTTGATAGGCCTCTCATTTTTCCTAAAAGGTTTGTAGTCTTTCTTCAAGGGTATGGTATGAGTGATGAATTTTGGATAAAAAATTTTCAAGTCATCATAGGACCATGCTATTATGTCCTTATATCTTGTCAGGAAGTCTTTGAATTTATTATATTCAATAATCATACATGTTGTTCCAATATTAACAAGTTGAGGTTGATCTTGAGGTCCAAGATCAATTACTTTATAATCCTTTCCACTTGATTTGGAAATCCTAGTATTCTCAGCTAACTTATCCTAGTCGAATAACCTCTCCAAGTCAATCATGCCTTTTGGAATTTTTTTGTCATTAAACTGAATGATTTTACCATCAAATATGACATGTTCTTTAAGAATATTCTCATAGTCATCATCAATGACATGTGCCTTAAATACTCCTAAATCAATCATGAAATTAAGATTTATTGGTCATCATTGAAGACTTGCATATGGTTTACATTATCAGGGATAGAATGTCATGGAACTAGCTCAATGCTAAATTTTGGGGAGTCATGGTTTGGCATAATATTGGCTAAAGATAAGTTAATCTCATTAACAACCTTGTTCTCCTCTCTAGGGATAGAAATAATGTTGAATACATCAAAAGAGTCCAACAAATCCCAGACTCTAAACTTGTATCTCTTGAGGTATGATAATTTGCACTGGTATCTACTCCTTACCTGATTGAATACTAGTTACAAGTCACCATGAACCAATAATTCTTTGATTTTATACTTGATGGATAATTGTAAACCTAAGATCAATGCTTCATATTTCGTAAGGTTAATAGTGCATGTAAATTAGAGTCTAGGAAGCATGATATTCCTTACCAACATGTTTGGTTAGGATGACTCCTACTCCAAACCTAAACTTACATCTAGCCCCATTAAAATATAACTTCCATAATCTAAGAATAATATTATAAGGTTTAGACTCACATACCTTGGTAGTTTCAAGAGTGAAAACTCTCAAATCATAGTCAACTATGTTCACTTTTTCATTCATAACATTATATTCCATGATCATATGTTTCATTTGAGGCTCTCTTTCCACTCTGATTTGATTTGGGACTCCTTTCCATGGTAGCCACAAGTGAGAATAGTCAGTGGACACGTATCCATTTAGGGTCTTTCTCCATTCCCTACTTAACAACAATCCATAAGCATCAAGAATGTCAATAACTTGGATATCAATAAATTACTGGATTCTAGGATCAAAATTAAGCCACATATGAACATTTAATAATTCCACAAATACTTTGACTCTATACTTATCTAACTGAGTGATAACTCTATCAAATTTAATAGGAGTCAAGATAAGTTATTTACAAATACCTACTAGCATTATGTTGGTGGATGCACCAAAATATAACAAATAGTTATGTAGATTCTTACCAAACATTCTAATAGTAAGTAATAAAGGTGGGGACTCTATCTTAGCCTTGTACATAACAACATTAGTATTATCAATTTTGGATGCATTACTAGGTTTCTTAGACAAGGATCCAACAATAGGTCCCTTTGCTCAATGATCTACATTAATTCATGAAATGTAATATTAGCCTTTATTTTCTTCATATCCTCCACAATATCATTCCCAATTTTATTTGAATAAATAAATGCATCAGTACTTTCCTTAAAAGTACTTCCCTTTGGAGGCTCTGGGTTATTATCAAATGTAGGGCCTGGAGGAGTGCCAAAGTTGTTTGGAGGTGTTGAGGTAGTCAAAGGCTACCTTTGCTCTATATTCCTCAATGGATATGTCTTTTTTAAGAATTGATGGAAAGCATGAAATTATTTAGGAACATCATCAAGATCATTGTCTTATTGGAAAGGGAAGTTAAATGTCTCCACCATGAAGGCTTGATCAATAGATTTAGATCTTAAAGTACCTTCACCATTATCTTTGTTAGGAACTACTTCAAATGTGTTCAATTCTTCTTGAAAGGCTTCAAAGGCTTTGTAAAATTCAATGGAGTCCATTTCACCATGCTTAGCAGTACAATGAACTCGATAGTAATCAATTAATGCAACATCAATAAGATTAATGTCCATGTCCTTATTAGTAAATGATTCATTGTTCTTATTGTTATGGAAACTATCATTCTAAATCTATTATTGGGTCTACTGAATCTTTGAAATGAGAAGTTATTACCTGATCTTTCTTCTATATGGATAACTTGATTTTGTAGCTAAATGAAATTAGTGCTAAGCTTTTAGACCATCTTTAAAATAAAGTCATTCTCACTCTTGGGATTTTTTGAATTATTAACTTGATTACTATTAGTACCATTGGTTGGTACTGAATCTTTTTGAGAATTTGAATTAACCCTAGTTGTAGGATGGTTCAAGAATCCTAAGTTTTGGTTAGGAAAAGCATGGCTCAAGGTTAATTGGTTAAAAGATGGGATCTGATTTAAAGAAGGTACTTTCTGATTGTTGTTAGGAAAGATATTCAAGGTAGCCATATGTGGATTGATGTTTGGGATAGAGTAATCCATTTGCCTTGAGGTTGCATTTGATCATTAATGATCATTGCTTTAGAAGAGGATCGAGCTAAGGCTGTTATGAATGGAAGAGATCTCTTTAAGAATACAAAAGTCATAGGATCTACTGCATCCTTATAGATTTCTAAATCAAAAACATCATCAAGTTTGTAGGGATCTATCATTCAACCATGCATCTTTTAAAACCTAGCATTAAATGCTCATATGGACTCACTAACATCTATTTTGATGGTGGTAAATTATTGGTACAAGACACAAGGACTAATGATCTTGCCAAATTGGTCAATGAAAACATTATTAAAATGATCCTAGCTAGTAATGTAATTATTAGGCAAATTAAAAATCCATTCATATGAATCATCCCTAAATGTAAAAGGAAATAACCTACATGCTAAATCTTCATGGGTGACATTTAACAATCTTAATACAACTTTGAATTATTTAATGTGTTCCTCTGTAGTTACAACACCATTTAGCCTAAATGTTGGGAAAAATTTCTCAAGATTATGGGAGAGATCATGTACTACATTTGGTACATTGATGGAGGAATCCCATAACCAAGACATACCTTGATGAAGGTCAAATATAGGAATACCTTGGAATGGTGAAGTTGGCAAAGACTTCAAACATCTACACCCACCTTTGTCTTGCCTGGCTCTCCTATGGATTTCTAGTTCAAATAGAGGTTCCCTTATTTCTGAATGTGACCTTGTTTTGATTCTTAGCAATTCTAGCTTGAGAACTTTGAATTTTGTTTGAAATATGATTTGTTAAATTAATATTTACAAAGAATAAAGATTAAACTTGCACATTAAGCAATTTTTTCAAAGATTCATGTAATTAACAAAAAAAGGCTAAGATCTTCAACTAAACTAGCTCAAAGATATGTCTAAATACGTAAATGCAAATGATCTTTATAAATCTAAGCTCAAATGAGCTAAAATTTGCAAATTATCTATGAATATTTAACCAAAATAGTTATTAATAACCTTAAACCTATTGAATTGACAAATTTAAAGTCATTTTTACCATAATCAAGTGTATACTTTCAAAGAATGTTGATCTTTGTGTAAAAGAAACACAAAGATGGGTTTGAAACTATGAAGATCACCAACCTTTAAACAATTATGATAAAATAAGTATAATTATGCAAAGAATAGAATGATCTTTGATCAAAACACACCAAAACCAACAAAGATCCTACAAATTCATAAGTGTTTATTGAGGTGCTCCTTCTAACACCAGTGGAGCTCTCCCTATTGATGCCTCTAAGTGTATCATAGGTGTTCCAAGTGTTTAAAGAACACTTCTCATTATAGAACTCAAAGAATTTAGAGCATGGGTAATAGGTTGTGGTAATTTGGTTACCTATGATGAAATAATAGTAAATCAAGCAAACTGTTCCACAATATTTATAAAACTTTGTGGTTGGGAGCCACCTTGGTCTTCTCAGCAATCTTTGTAAAATATGTAGTAATCTATATTAATATCAGTGAATTGTGATCAAATTATAAGTCTAAAGAATAATCTATGTGAATATTTACAATGGTATTTAACTAAATTGATCTGGTTAAAAAATAAGTAAAAGGTAGGGTAGGCTAGAGAATAAAGTGTTGTTGATCCTTATCTCAGACATTATGACAAAGTTCAAGTGTTTCCCAGGCATGCACTTAAAACCAGTATGTGAAGTAAATCATTTTAAGCTTAAATCACAACATATATTAGGCAAAATTCTAAGAAATAAAAGACATAATGCACATAATAACCATGTTTACTTTAAAGTTTTACTCCTTTAAGAACATAGATGATGCAAATCTATAAATGCAAAGAAAATAAAATGAAGCAAACTAAGGAACCTTTAATTAACCTTGCATATGCACAAGTTAACAATTCTATATTCAAAAGGTATGTGTCAAGAATTTAAAAGGACCTTTCAAATCTAAGATTCAGAATAAATAATTGAGAGAGAAGCTAAATAACAATTCACACAAACAAGATGAGATAATCTTCTTAGAATTCTCTGCTTGTATTAATTTCTTCAAAGTTTACACTAGTTTTTGTAGCTCAAAAAATCCATCTTCTTTTACAAATGATATTGTTCATTTTGTAGACTTCAAGGAAGCATGTTGATCAGTTATATCAACTTACAAGTGTACAAAATGTATAGGATAGTTGTCCTTTCTACAAAGTTTCTAAAATACACTAGACTTTATAAAATAGACTAACCTTTATGCAAATGTGCTAACAAGATGCAAATGCATTTACAAAATAATATTCCATTTTCAAAATTTACAATGATTCCACAAAATTGAATATTCCTAACTAACTGGTGGACCCTATGCTGATGAAGTCACTTGATCCTATTGAAGTAAACTCATTACCTTTTGATGCTACTCATTAATAAGTCTCAAATTGATTATAGGTTTTAAGAGGAGCTCATCTTCTTGATATGCCAAATCTCTTGGGTCCTTATCATTTCTCCTAAGGCTTCTTTAATGTTCCTTGCCTCAAAAATATTCTCCTCTATCATTAAGATCATATCCATGAACTTGTTATTATTAGTTCTAGACTTACCTTTTCTCTTGCTCCTCACCTCCTACTTGACCAAAGTAGTCCTATGTTTGAACTTATCATCTAAAATGATGCCTATGGAGCCAAGTTTTGTAGGTTTTGCAATCATGGTTCCTAGAAATCATTCAATTTTATCCAGAAACCCTTTATCATCCTTGATGAGTCTCTCTAAGAACTTGGTCCATGTACTCAAACTATTGATTTTATCCACAATAAACCCTAGGATGGTGTTGAGATGAGCAATGCTAATGGTCTTGAAACCAAATATTTTATCCCATATCAAGATGATAGTTAAATCCTTTATCTTATCTTTGGAACTTTGCCATTAGGTGGTTAATCCCTTAGCTAATGCATCTTATTGGTTTAGTGCATTCTATCTTTCCATTTTTGAATTTAGAGAGTCAAACACATCATGAAATGATCCCTCAAATATTTCAATCATTACATTAGGATCAAACAAGATATCTTGTTTCTCCAAATTTTCATTCTACCTCTGTAGGTTCTATATTCGCTATTTCATGCCCTTTATGTCAGTCTGTAGCTAGGCAATTTGATCCTAGGCAACCTCAAGTATATCCTCTTCAAAAATAGAGTTCTCACTTGGTTTTTGACCCTCTACTTGATTAAATTTAATGAAGGGTTCTAATTTATTAAAAGTGATTTCTTCCATTGCAGTCATGGCTCTTTTTTCAAAAAATATCTACAAGCTAGCTATGGTTAGGTCAAATTTGACACCAACTGAAGAGTGTAATATTTGAAGGCTTTAGGGTCTCAATCTATGAGCCAATTGAATATCTAAGAGTATGTAATTATCTTTCCTTATATTCCTTATGTAGCTACATAATCTATGGTTTGAGATCCTTATGAACATGGATGTTAATAGACTTTGTAATTGCCCATTGATGGTTCAGAGTTGGGATATTTGTAGCTTTCCATATATGAACCACTCTAGAATGGTTAGTCCATGAATAGGGTTATGATCACTAAATAAACTAACTTCACTCAAAAGGTGAGTGAGGGTTAATTTGGGCCTCTTAGTTCCTACAGGAACCAAGGCTATCTTATCCTTTCTCTTTTGTGGGTGAACCACTAGGACTAAGTCCAAAGTTATCCCTTTCCCCTTTTCCTTTTCTATATCTTGAGTTTGAGGCTCCTCTTATTGCATCTCTTCCTCATCTAATATATAAGAACTATCTAGTGCCTCCAAGGCATCTTCTAATGTTTCCCTAGGATCTAATGTAATCATGTCAATGAACTCAATAAGTGACTCTAGTTTTTTAGGTTGGGCCAAAGATGATTCCACTTCACTAGGTATTTCTTCAAGTCTCTCTTTTCCTAAACCCTATGTAACTTGTGCCTCTAGATATTATAAAGGAGGCCTATAAGATGGTCCAAGTAGTAAATGATACTTTAGAGGCCCTATCTTCCATATTTCACTAGTTGGCTTCTCATTTCTCATCAATCTAACCTCAAGCTTGATATTGTGCTTCTTTATTTTGGATAGGACTTATATGAGTGAAGATGATAAGATGTACATTGAATCATGGACACCTAGTTTATGTTCATATGTCATGTTATTTTTTTTGTCTTTAAAATGTTTCACAATATTATCTTAGAGATTCCAATGTCTCAATTCATCAAGCTATAAATTTAATGAGTATCTATGCCTATAAATAGTGTCTACAATTGTCCCAATTCTACAACATACTTCTACTAATAGTCAAAGGGAAAGGATGGAGTATCCCATTAATTTTTCCTTTGCATACAACATCAATAACATGGAATAATTGGTATGTTATAGCCTATTCAACCAACTTGGTGGGTAAATAGATTGATAGTTTAAGTGGTTGACTTAAGGTCCCCTCTATTCTGATTATAGTGTAGTCATGATATAACCAAATGCCCTCAATAAGTTCCACATATTTCTTGATTAAGGGACTTAAAATTATCATAGGTATCCCTATAATAGCTTCTACTAAGTTTGGGTATACATAGTCACAACTTCATTATATGTGGTCTATATACTTGAATATATACAGTTTGGAATAGTAGTGGGAGACTATTTGCCTTCCATTAGGGGACCAATTTTTGATGTTAGGGATTTTGGTAGTGGATAATAGGGAATACACAAGATAATACATCATAAATAATTGATTGCTAGTCGTCTTCTTTATGGTAGAGATTTGTTACTTCAGGCAAATATTGATCATTTCTCCTATAGGAGGAGTAAGTCGCTTTTCAACCATGAAATGTATATAAGGGACCCAGGTTTTGTTGACATAGATGGTGGAAGGGGCCCAAGACAATCTATTTAGCAAAGTCATAATCATTATAATTCCTGCCCTAAATTGGGTGATTGGGATCTTTCTAGTAGGGGTCTTAGATCACATGGGTTCCTGAATACAACCATGGGGCAAGGGCAATTTTTAGGTCATTTTTGCTAGACTATTCCCTAATTATGGGTAAATATACCTGGGGCTTAGGTAGCTTGTAATAATTTTCAAAGGCAATGGTGGAGATATAAGTAACTTTTTTAAAACTACATTTATGGACTATCATAGCTTCGTCAATTATACAATCTTTAAATACAAAATCAATAACATTGATACAATGAAGTACCTCTAGCTTTGTTGCTACATGGTAAAGACTAGTCATTTGGATGAAAACTAGGTCATAGTATCTCTAGATGATTTATGAAATCCTTTGATCCTTTCTTGTAAGGGCTAACATCTCTTTAATGGTCTAAAAATATTCATCCAGCTATTATCTCTTATGTTCAATGCTACCACATCAAATTTAGTGTCTTTAAAGACTCTTCCTTCTATGTCTAAAGTCAAATACAACTCTATGTCCTCTTTATTTTGTTGTTTTCATGCTACCATGATTTTGAGATTTATAAATTACTCACAGTGGTCTAAAAATTATTTTTGGATTAATTTTTACTTGTTTGGGTGATAATTAAGCTCTCTCTAGTTTGACTATGATCAAATTAGGGATTCTACAGATGCTAGGGATTTTTTGTAGGTCTTTTCAAGCTTTAATGGTGATGGTTATTTTCACTTAGGTGAATTTGGTGCCTCAGATTTGATTTGGACTTCTACCTTTATACCTTTACTTTTTTTGAGCCTACAAAATCTTTGGTTTTGTCTTTTTCTACTTAAGTGGCATGTATGTGGCATCCAATTGGATTTTTTATCCAATTGGATTTTTTATGGAATTTTTTTCATAAATGCTTCAAAACTTGATAGTTTCATTTTAAAATTTTTATTTGATCTCAATATATTATATTAATCTATACGAATCAACATATATCATTGATCTTAATCCTACTAGTTGCATGCCATTGTCTATCCTTTTTACTAGGCCTTGTAGTTGTGCCACTTGGCAATCTTGTAGGCCTTTTTAGCTCTATATTTTTTCTAGTCTCATAGTGAATTCATTTATGCCATATGGTGCTCCTAGCTTTCCCATAAGTTTTTTTGAAAAGTCTACAATGATCTCACTCTATTCGATAATGTTTCCCCGATTAGACGTGACTCATCAATCCTTAAAATCTAAGTGATATTGGTTTATGAGATTAAATTTTGATGGTCTCATGAACATTAATGATAGTCTTATGGATGTCAATAATGTTTGCATGAATTCCAAAATCAATCTCTAGTAATGTATCATCGGGGATTAAATTTGATGGCCTCATGGATGTTAATGATAGCCTCATAGATGTCAAATGATGGGTATGCGAATGCCAAATTTGAGTCCCATATAACATAATAGGCTTTGTGGAAATTTTGACCCATTATGTGTCATTCAATTGAATTTATCCGAGCAAGTGTGAATCATTGATCATGATCTGAGTAGTTGGCTATGATTGGTTCCTTCAATCACAAATGGATTAAGTAAGCTCAAGACCTCATAAAATTTAGACCAAGATTATAAACTAATGTTTTGTTTGCATTAATAAATATGAATAAGACTTAGGATTAAAGTCTATAAGCTATGTTGCAACATAATAAAGCATGGACCCTTTGAATAATTAAAAAGACTTAATATAAGCCTTTAGCCTAAGGTTTCATTATATTGATAAATACAATAAAAATTTAAGGTAAGACTTAGGTTAGGTCTATGTCATAACAAAAGGGGTTCCCTCTTGATTTCATGCCATCTGATCTTCAGCATCTACTTAACCATGGGCTATTGATCATGATCTGAGTGATTCAACAAAATTAGTCTATGGGGCAATGTCTTAGATCTTTCAGGCTTATCTCATTCCATCCAATCTTGGATCTCCACTTAAGCATGGACCATTGATCCCGTAAAGAATCATGATATTTAAGTTAGGGCCTATATACATGAATGGGATTAGGCTAAAATATTAAGACTAAGGTCTCATTCATGTTAATAAACATAAATAGGGCCTTACAATTAAGACATTAGTCTAAGCTTGCAACAAGAGGGACCATGCAAATTAAAGTTAGACCACATTAGAAATTTAAAAGGATCCTACAAACATTAATTTTGGACCACATTAAAATAAAAGGGGACAAAGGAGCTTGAGACATAAAGGGTGCCAAGCTTATAATTTTTTGTCTAAGGTTTGGTTGTGTTGAAAAACATGACCAAGCCTTAGCATAAAAACTAGGCTTAAGTCTATAACATATTTAAAATGTTCCCACATAAATTGTTCCTACTAGTTTTTGAATTTGGTCTAAAATAATCTTGTGCTAGGGTTTTTAAATGAGGGTTTCAAGAATCTTGATCATGGATTCAACTTGATTTTTAACAAACCAAAGGCTAGTAAAATGTCAAATTGAGATAAAATCATTAAAATTATGAAACCCAAGTATGATTCCATTAAGGAGAGCTCCATTAAACCTATGATCTAAAAATATAAAGATCCACTATTAACAACATTAGGCAAAGCTAAAATAGAAATATGAATAAAGAAGACAAATTATACCAAGGGGTGGATGATCTTAAAATGAAAATAATGTGTAAAACATGTTAATGATGCTCTAGTTAAGTGAATTTCAACTTCAAAATATAAATTTTGCACAATTTTAACACAAGGGTCCCCATTTTATAAAATGGGGGTATGTTACCATAAAAAACTCACAAAATACTCTACCAAATTTTTAGGAAAATAGAGAGAAACTTAATATAATAGATGTGATGACCAAATATACTTGACCAATACCAACTAGATTCAAATACACTTCAAACATGAGACTAACCTGAACAAGACACTACTTAAAATCTGCCTTTCTATATCAACATTTCTCATGAAGGTTTGTGAACATAGGAGGACTAGTTAAGAGGTCATGAAATGACAATAATAAAAAAAAAACTCACTCAACATTTACACCTCACTTAGATGCTTCAAAAGACCTAAAAAAAAGGTTTCAAACTGAACATGAATGCTAGATAAGGACAACCCACCAAGGAATCAAAGTTAATCACTTGATAAGATAAAATAATTAAGCACACACATTGAAACCAATAGGAGGAAGTAAAATTAGAAGTTTCTCATTTATAAAATTATTTTGAATGGTTAGGGCTTCACCATACCCAGGTGGAGGATACATACATAGCCTATAAAGGCTAAATTTATAGAGAAGCGAGAGAGAAGAGGAGAGAAGGGCATAGGAGAGAGGTTTCCAAGTGCCTATCAAGAGAGTTAAAAAAAAGGAGTTAGAAACTACTCCATCAGGTCTCAAATTAAAAGTGTGCCCTCCTAAATATGCTATTCAACTCTAAGTGGTGTGGAGGCTTGTAACTTTGTTGACACCATGACTTATTCTTCAAAATCACCCTTTGTCTTGGCTTGTGAGATGACAAGTGGATTCATTGATGGTAAAGTTATGTTGAACTAATATATTTATATGATATTGACACATTTTATCTTATTAGGATCTCCTCAAACTGACATCTCAATGTCAATCATCAAATAACTCATTAGGTGTCTTGAAACCCCTTAGCCTTGTCATGCTTCACCTTGCTTACAAGTGTCAAATATTGAATTCATATTCACCAAGGAAATATATATACATGGATGAAAATTTCACATCATATCAGACCTGTAACAACTCATTTGGATTCATAAAACTCTTTCTAAGACTCCATTTTACATCAAAATCTCTCATTTGGCTTCATTCCTTGTAACCCTAAAAATAAGTAAAGTTCCTTGTGTATAATAGTGTATAAAGGATAATATAAAAATAAATATATATTTTAGGACCTAGTATCCCCTTACATTTCAATTCCAAATTTTAGGACCCAACTCTGAATGGAAGTGTCCTTTTTTATGTTATTTTCACTCTTGAATTAGGCCTCCTTGCCTAGAAACTAAGTTTTGGCCCAAAATCACTCTCACACATGTTAAAACTCCAAAAAGTGAGTAATTTAATTTAATAATTCCAATAAAATTATCCATTCCAATTTTTAACTTTTATACCCTGTATGGATGGGTAAACCATGAAATGGTCAAAAATCCTAGTCTAGGTGCTTGTATAAGATTGAGAGGCATTTGAATTGAGAGACAATAATTTATCAAATTATAAATCTTGGAATTAATTATTTTAGTATTATAATATCATTATTCAACTTTTTATACTAAGAATAGGTCTATTAAAGTGTTTTATGGGCATGCATATTAGTTTCTTAGCTTTTAAAATAGTGCATTCTCACGTTCTTGGCCAACTTATTTACCTGAAGAAATTATGAACCTCTATATGATACCTAAAAGTGATTGTATATGATTTTATAACATTTTTCAAGTCATGATAGGCCTATTTTCTTGGTTTGGAGACCATTTATTATTTGACTTCTTCACATAAAAGCCTACAACCTTGTATTTATGAGTAATTTATATAGTTGTATACCTACACATGCCAACCAGTACCATGAAATGGTGATAAATAGAGTTATTAATGTCATAAAGGTAATTATATGGTTAAAACAAATCATTTTAATACATTTTTGATGTCCTTTCTTCCATTGGGTCACTAAAGAGCTTATTGGTAGCTTGAGAGTGCTTTAGGGTCTTAACAATGATTCATATAGTACAAGCCACTAAATTAAGAAAAAATGCCAAAAATTTTAAGGGTATTAACCCTGATAACCACCCCTAATATATTTTTACACCATGTATCTTGTCAAGGAATATCCAAACAAATATTGGTGCCTCTCGGGTAGCGGAGCATGCATTCTGTGAGGTCAAGAAAAAGCTGAAACTTAAAGGTGGTGTCTCAAGGTTTTTTTTAACTCTAAAAACTTTAGGGTATTTGAAAACCAAATTTACTTTTTTCCATGTTCCTATCCTTTATATCTCTTTAACCCTTCTTTATCTTTCAATTACTTTGGGTAGGGACCTCAACAATACTACTATTAATGACCCTAAGTATTTATGTTGGACTTTTTATTGATTATTGAAGGGTATAAAACCATTATGAAATGTTCCAATGAATTATCATGAAGGATATAAATTACTTATTGTGTTATTATGTTCTCATTTCATCCTCATCAAATAAACTCTTCATAATTTAGCATACATAAGCCTGTGTGTTTGTTCAGGCTTACTAGGCCTAGGTAGATCTTTCTAAACCCTAATCTTGCCTTCAAAGATCATGAATAAAATAAAGAGGTCATAAATATAATTATAGAGTCATTTTCACATGTTTGTGTCTTTCAATAGACCTCTTCTCTAACAAAAACAAGTATGAATCTTCACTTGATAAAGTAGGGTTGTAGGATATCAATTTGACTATGGATGTAGGGGTTTAAATTGACTATTTGACCATCTTTCTCTGACCTTAATTTGGGTTTCCTATGACCTCAAGTGAATGTTTAAATCTTGTTTATTCACCTACCTATCTAAGCTCAAACTCAATTTTCTTCATTACATCTTCTCTCAAGTTTGAGACCAACTAAGCTACCTAGGCAATTATGTAGGTATGCATTTGGGGTTTACCCTCTCTTCATAAACTTGAAATTTTTTAAATGCTTAACAACTATTGTAAAGTCACCTTCATGTTTTTTCTCCATTCTACAAACTTTTCCAACTTTAATCAAGTGCGCATCTCTTTTAACAAGACTAGATAGTTCTCAATTTGCTTGTATTTATCGATTCTACCTATAGGTTCCATCAAAATGTCATAGGCATTGTCTTAGATTCTAAAAATTATCCAAAACCTGATTTAAAATTCATTAAGTATTGAAGCATTAGAATTTATTTCACTTCTAAATTTCAAAACTAATCTTTGATATACTTCTCATGTAGACCTATAGGTCTACATTTTGATGCTTCAAGTCTTCTTGTAGTGAAAGTCTTGATCTCTATGTGGATCTGGGATAATTTATATATTACTCATCACCTTTATTATGTGTTATAGACCCTAAAAAAAATTGACAAAGTAGACAAGGCTTTTTAACCATTGTTACAAAGGCAGCCCATATGCACAGTCTTTAAGTTAGAAGCATGAATGAAACTTGGATACTAGTACGAAAGGTACCCAGATGATTAGAGATCATTGGCTATAGTGGAAAGATGGTGAATCATTTTCAAATCATTTAGATACATTAGGATTAGTAGAAAACCTTAAAACCTCAAGTATAACCTACAACTTGTCTTTATGAGGCTCTCATGCCTAAACTCTAATGCCACACATGCCAACCTTGATAAATTAAAGTGTAAAATGGTATTTTGGACCTTTAAAGCACTTTAAAATTTCTCTCAAGATTTAATGAGTTCATTTTTTCAAGAAAGATTACTTAAAACTAAGCCATCAGGGTTTTGTACCTCAAAAAATTACCTTAGATCCTTAGCGAATGTTCATAAAGCTAAGGAGATCAATCAACCAACTAATACCACTAATTGAGATGTCATAAGGTTCATTGACTCTAGTCAAAATATCAAGCTTTGACTCCACCTATAAGGACTACCACTTGAAATTTACCTTTATGAGCTTGTAAAGGGAGTGATGGAGGAGAGAGAGATATATATTTGTATTTAAAGGAACTTGAAACTTCATTTCATTCATAATCTGACCTATGGAAGTTGAATAGACACTTCTAAACTATTCACCTAAAAGTAAGTTTAAGAAGTATGTACAAGTGCTTAAAACTCCCTTCTTTAGCATTAAAATGTAAGAATTTAAACAATTTATGACATACTGACATATATGGATGTTAAGTAACCTCTAAAATAACCTTTTAAAGTTTCTTGTATTTATTAGTCATCTTGGAAGCTTTGGCATACATTGGAGTTAGTTACAATCACCTTTTTCCTTCATAAATCTTACCTTAAAGTTCACAAAAGAACCTTAAACTATCCAAAGAAGCATTAAATGTTTATATAAGTTGATGAAGGAAAGAATATGACTTTGAGGGCACCATAATAATCTATGGAAAAATTTGACCAACCCTTTTTCTCACCATGACATGACTAGGCTATTACAGGGCAAGAATAACCATTACCTTAATTTCTCCAAATTTACCTTAAACAATGCTAATAAGACATTATAAAAACCAATTAGAGACTATAAATGCATGTAATGGGATATGAAAAAGTTATATAAAACATGACAAGCATGTTTTTTCCTATAGGGGTTGACACTTTGACCTTAGGATCAAAACTGGTCAACAGGACCATTATAACCAATGGGTCCATTTTTTCTTGAGGAACAATGATAAAACTATAATATATTTTATTATTTATTTACATGAGGATTAACATATGTATAAATAAAAATGTATATTATTATTTAACCAATGTCTATATAATTATGTTAAGGGTACCTTATGCACCACTTAAACATTACATGTTCTAACACTCCCCCTTAATGTTATGTGAGAATACATGCCATAATCACCTTTATAATAAAGGAATTATACTCTATAAACCATAGTCAATGAGTTTAGGAGCATGTAACATTTTAAGTATCTAAAAACCTTCATCATGCCAATATCATATTTTGAAATAAGTAATTATTTCTCTTAATTTTTGCTCATTTCTTAATTTTAAAAGAAGATAAGAAACAATAATAAGGGTGTGGTAGAAATATCTTGTTGGTGATGCATGCATAATCTAGACGATGATGGTGAACTCCTATTTGGCTAAGAAGGAATAACCTACAAGTAAAAAAACACTAAAAAAGGGGGTTGTTAGCAAGATATCTAAGTGGACTACCTAGCATGAGCTAGATCCAAGAAGCATACACTTGTTAGGAGTCTATCAATCCACTATTGATAACAATAAAGTTGAAAATGATAAAAGTAATGTACTTTCATAAAGTAAATGAAATGCAATATAAGAATAAAGTAGAATGCTTATTAAATAAAATTACTAAATATAACTAAAATTGGTCAATAATTGTGCTAAGGTGGGTGAATTTAGGTTCAAAAAATTAGAAAAGGGTCTGTGAATAGGTAGGAACATAGAAAGTTTGGTTTGGGTGGGGTTAAGGGGCTGAAAATAACTTATTTTTTTCCATAATGACCGTCAATAGTTCGGTAAACTGTTAATGTTGGGCTGATCATTGGCAATTGGGGGTGACCATAGGTGGTTGTGCTGACTATTAGTGTTTTCCTATGGATTTATGAAGGTATTAAAAAAAGAGTTGTAAAATAGGTAGGTGGATAGATAATGGTTCTATTAAGGATCTAGTGGAGGGGAAATAAGGTGTAGATAGGTCTGATCAAGTTAGGGAGATTATAAATCCAAAATAACAAAGAACAAGTACAATATACCTATAATTTACTAGATGGTTGATAGTTGAAGGCTGAGATAATTTTGTTAGAGTAATATCAATTTGGCCTCAAAAACAAATTCAATAGGTTTATGTCTCTTTTTTTATTGTTGAGTTTCTGAAGGAAGACTGGATGCTAGAGAGCTTGAATACCTATGTGTAAGAAGATTTGATAGCTTGAACCTATATCCTTTTCACTTCTTACTCCCTTCATTTTATAGGCAAAGAGAGATGGAAGATGGAAGGTTCCCTAAAGGGTGAAGTTTGTTGATCATGATGCTTATAAGTTTGTTAGAACTGTATAGGGTGAATATATTAAATTGTGCCTCATTATCTTGTACACAACTAGTGATGTGTTAAGAAGGTGAGAAGACCTGACTATTGATGGTTAGGATAAACATCAATGGTTAAACTAACCATCAATGGTTAAGTGTATAGAGGAAAAGAGTCAAGATAAATTAAAATGGGTGGTATGTTATTGCATTTATTAGCTGAGTATCCAACTAGACCCAAGGTCTGATAAGTTATTCAGTGGGTAGAGAAGGGTTAAGTGGTCCCTAGGGGGTTCCAAGGCATTTTGACACCTAGTATAGTTTTCAAATGTATACATTTTACCCCTTTTTATTATGTAGCTTTGAATTAACAAGCTAAAAAATAAAAGTGGAGTGCTAGTCAAAGGTTTGATTGCCCTGAGTATTCGAGGAGGTATTTCCCCTCAAACTAGGAGTTGATGAGGTGAAACCAAAATCGAGTCAAGGTTTGATAAGAGACATATGGTGAGTCATAAGGTTGGTGATAAAGGTGGTTAGGTATTTAAAATGTAAACATGCATATAAAATGTGACTAAGTGTGATAGTTAATATCATGGAAAGACTAAATTTTCCAATGTTGGTAAAAATAAGGTCAATTCTAAAAGAATAAGTGATAAGGTAATTGGTCCACAATATTGGTCATAGTTAATCAGGTTACTCTACAAGTCTCCTAGATAGGGTAGGTGTTTTTTCATGTATCCAAGATAATAAGTCATCCATTGAAAAACACAAATGGTCTAGTCATGCATGATGTGGTTCAAATTCAAATGTTCAACATGGAAAAAATGGTCGATGTGGTAAAAAAAAGACCACATAAGGTCATTGAAAAAAATGCAAATAGTTTAGGTCAAAAATGGACATTCATCAAAGTGGGCATGGCCTAAGGGTTGATCGGAGAAGGGTAATCTCCAAAATTTCAAGTTTTGGTGTGGGAGAGATTAGGTGATCTCTAAAACATTAGGCACTTAGGTATAGGTGCCTAATTTTTTTTTGAAAATGTGGAATCTCCTTCACAAACCACCTAGCAAGCTACATTATTACATGATTTTGATACTGACCTACATGTTAATGATGCAACATGTATATGAGAGAGATATTTATAAATTATTACATGTATTATTTTGATGACATGATGTATATGATGATGTTGATGATTATATAGATGTGATTTATTTTTCATGATGTAGTTTATGATTATGGCTATTCATGTTCATGTTATGGTTCATGGTTTGGTTTATGGTTTATGCACATGCTTTATGAGATGTTTTACTTAGTATCTTAGGCATGTGATGTTTGGAATATGTTTATGATGTTTTATTTTTGTTCATGGATATGATATGATGTTTATGGATGGTTTGATGTTCATGATCATTGATGTTGTTTATGTAATGGAATTTGATGTGATGATCTTTGATTATGTGATGTGGTGATGATGATCATGGATTATGTATGTTTATTCATGGTTTATGATGTTATATGATGACACATAAAGATAACAAACTAAATGTAGGAAATTTGATAAGAACTAATGAGACATATGTCTATATGAACTAATAATGAAAAGATAAGAAAAGAAACATGATGCCTTTTCATTGATAAGGACAAAAGAAAACTTAAAGTTAGATCAACTTAGGGAACATAAGCCTTTAAAATTATTTAGATTAACATGCTTAGGTTGATAAAAAGGTGTCTTGATCACCTTGTGTAGAGTAAGCTCATAATCCCTTGATTTATAGATAGTATAAAGGGGAGGTGGGTAATAGAAAAAAAAGAAATGGGTGATAGGTAGGGTAGCCTTATGTGCATTACTTTCCCCCTTATATAAGTGACCTAAGAACCATAATATACAAGTCTATTTCTTATTCTAGGTGTAGATTGATTGATGAGGGAAGTCTACTAATGTTAGATATAAAAGCTGATTATAATTTTCTTGGGATAGCTTGTTCTATTTTGATATAAGGCCTACTTATTATTATTTGTTCTAATAGGTTTGTGAAGTTGATTACTGTGGGAAGATTTAAATTATTTATTTTGACAAATTTGACTTATCCATCCTTCAAGGGAGTGGTCTAAATTTGGATTTGTTTATTTTGGTAGCTATCCTTCAAGGGAGCAGTTTGTCATTTAAGAAATTTAGAGTATTTTGGGGTAGCCATCCTTCAAGGGATCAGTTTGTAATGCTATAAATAGGTGACCCAAATAATATTTTGGTATCCCAAATTATTTTTATGCTATTTTTAGACATGAAAAAGTCTATTTAGGATTATAGGTTTACCTTTTGAGGTCAAAACTTTTGGCATAAAGAGGTTACTAGTAGGTGAAAGAAATGGTTTGAGAGACAAAAGATCATGGGATTCCATCTTGATGAGAGATGAAAAGTATCCATGAGAACCATGCCATGGTTAGAGCCGTGGTACCCATATTTAGGATTAGGATATGACTGTGATGGTTGATCACATGGTTATATGTTGTAATCAGTTGTCCTCAAAGGGAGAGGGATAGGATAATGAAGGTGAATATCTTGTAAATCAAGGGATGAGATTAAGTTAGATAGAAAAGTGAGTTTTATCTTTGTTTAAAAAAAATAAAGGACATGGATATGAAGCATTGAGAGGCTTAAGTTCTGGTTTGCCTTCAAGAGAGGATAAATGATAAGCTCTTAATCCATACTTATGGGTTACGATGTAGGGTCCAAGTTAATTGAAAGCAAATTTGCCTCTGTTGCTTGTCTCTATATTGGTGATATGCTAATTTTCCTTAAGGATAAGGTCTCTGATATTGAATTCTCATTCTTTCAAGTGTTTGTTATAAGCATGCGTGATTTGGTCTTGGTAGATGTAAAGATGGTTAAGTGCTACGAGGTGATGTTCATCAAGTAGCTTAAGTTGTGTCAGTCATTCTTGATGATATTTGCTCTCAAAAATGATCTCTTGTAAAGATGTGTGAACAGATGGAATTTGGACATCTAGAGGCAATACTACCTCTACTCCAAAGATTAGAGAGAAAAGGGTAGTACCCATAGAGGTCTGAATGCTAGTGTGATAGTACCATAAAATGAAAAATATGTGTAAGTGCCAATCCTAACCTGAAGCACTAATGACTTTAGTCAACATATTGTTAATGGTTTTTTTAGAGGCTTCCACCTATCCATTTGCTTATGGATGGTAAATTGAGGAGAAGCTTAACTTGATGCCAAATGCATCATAGAGACCTTGAAATTTCTTATTCTTGAAATATTTACCATTATCAGTGATGATCTTATGACAAACATCAAAATGATAGATGATGTGATGGTTGATGAAGTCAAAATTTTTAGTGACCTTGGTTGATATGAGAGGAATGTATTCCACCCACTTGGTGAAATATTTAGTGGTGCTAATGATGGATTGGTGGTGTTGTGATGAATGAGGATTGATTTCCCCAATAAGGTCTAGGCCCCATTATGAGAATGACCAAATTTTTTTGGACACTTGTAGGCCATGGGCTGGTGCATGGTATAAATTAACATGTTGTTGACACTTAACACACTTCTTTACATAATCATAATAGTATTAGTTGAGGGTAGGTCAATAGTAGCCAAGGTAAAAGATATGCTTAACAACAACCAAACCACTAAAGTGCCCCCCATAGATCATATCATGTGTTTCCTTGATGGCATAGGAAGCTTCATAATTGTGAATGTAACAGAGAAAGAGGATGTCAAAGCCACATTTGTAAAGGATTCCCCATAGTATGGTATAATGAGAGGTACTCTGAACAAAGGCATGTAGGGCATTCTTTGAGAGGTTAGGAGGAATGATACCGAGGTTGAGGTAATCAAAAGTTTATTTGTACCATATGTCTAATGGAGATTGATATACATTACAAATAGTAGGAAGGTTAGAATGGATATAAGATGGGGTGACAAAATGATGGATAGTAACAAAGAGTTTAGAGTTAGAAGGTTGAGAAGGAATTTGGGAAGCAAGGGAATCCATGGTATTTGTGAATTTATTGGTAGATCATGGAATTGATTAGATAAGGTAATGATCAAATGATGATAAGAGTACATCTACTAGGTGTTTGTACCTTAGTAAGACATCATTATTACATTGGTAAGATCCATTGACTTGATTGACCACAAGTTAGGAATTACCAAAGACACTGATTGTCTTGACTCCCAAAGCTAGAGTAGTTTGGAGACCTATGACTAGGGATTCATACTCAACCACATTATTGGTGTGTTCAAAGTCAAGTTTAAAGGAAAGGGGAAGAGGTTCACCAATGAGAATAACTCTATCACCCCCACCACACTGTCATTTAGAGCCATCAAAGAACATGGTCATTTGGTAGGTGGGATCTTCTTGAGAAAGAGTTGTAATGGAATCATCTAGAAATGCAAGAGGAAGAGGTTAGTTATGTCGTAGAGGATCTTTATCCAATTTATCAGCAATAAATTTTCATTTAATTGACTTCTACTAAAGGAACTCAAGCTCAAACTCAATTAGGAGCATGATCCATTTAACCATATGATAGTTTTGGTATGGTTTGGAGTGCATGTACTTGAGGGTGTCAATGTTAATGATGACATAGGTTTTATGATTAAGAAGGTAATGATGAAGTTTGGAAGCCACAAAGATGAGGGCAAGGAAAATTTTCTTAGGATGGGAATATTGAGTTTCATACTCTATAAGTGTTTGACTTATGTAGTAGACAATTTTCTCTTTTTTTTGTTCATCATGGTAAGTGAGCATTGCCCTTAGGGAATGGTCAGTGGTAGAGATGTAAAGGCATAAGGGTTGATCCTCTTTAAGAGGGGTCAAAATATGTGGATAAAGAAGGAATTATTTGAGTCAATCAAAAACTTGTTGGCAATCTTTAGTCCACTTAAAGGAGGTGTCTTTCTTGAAAAGATGGTGAAAAGGTTGACATTTATCTAATAATTGAGAGATGAACTGACATATTGATTGGAGCTTCCCTTACAAGCTATGGAGTTTCTAAAGGTGTGTTGGAGGTGGTATTTCAAGGATTGCTATGACTTTAGTAGGTTCTACTTTGATTCCTCAAAGGGAGACAATGAAGCTAAGAAGCTTTCCAAAAAGGACCCCAAAATTACATTTTTAGGGTTAAGGAAAACATGGAAATGGATAAGGCATTTAAAGATGATTTTGAGAACATCTAGATAATCCTTGTGATATTTATATTTCCCAAGGATATCATCCACATAGTCCTTAACAATTTTATGGATGAGGTCATGGAAGATGTACGACATCACACACTGGTAGGTGGTAATAACATTTTTAGACCAAAGGGCATGAATCTATAGTAGAAGTTTTCCAATGGGGTGATGGAAATGGTTTTGTGTTGATCCTTGGGAGCAATCAAGATTTTATTTAATCCTAAGAAACTATCCATGAGAGATAATATCTCGTGGCCAGCTATAAGATCAATAAGTTGATAAATGTTAGGTAAAGGAAAGTCATCCTTTGGACACACAAGGTTAAGGTCATGAAAGTCAATATAAATGCAAATTCCCCATATGGATTTGGTAATGGGAATGATGTTACAAACCCATTAGGGATAATCAATGGGTTAGATGAAGTTGATAGATAAAAGGCATTAAATTTCTTCTTTGACTAGAAGGGTGATGTGAGGGTGCATCCTATGAAGCTTTGCCAAATAGGTTTAACATCAGGATGGGTGAAGATACTATAGAGAACAATAAAAGGGTCAAATTTGAGTATATCTTGATAAGACCAAGCAAATATTATTCTTTGGTCATGAAGGAAGGGTAATCTTATTATTCTACAAAATTCAAGGATTAACCTATCTTGACAATGTGAGGGTCATATTGTGTACCCAAGTTGACATCAATGGTAGATTCATTAAACATGGTTTGGTTATCAAGAGGAATGGATTTATGGATAGAATAATCCCCTTCACTAAGGTGGGTGATAATGGAATCATCATCTTAAGGTTGAATGGTGTTGATAGTAGGAGAATCATTTTATACCATTTTAGGATGGATGAGAGGAAGAGTTTTAGTTCAAACATCCTTTTGATAGGTCAAGGGGCCCAAACTAATGGTATTGATAAAAAAAATTTAGATTGGATGATATTGAAATCCTTAGACTTAGAGGGAGATGGGGTTGGTGAAGATGAGACATCCTCATCGATGGTGGAGATGGGTTTAGGTGAGGTGCGTTCTTCTAGTGGTATGAACCCAAGGCTAAATAGCTCATGAGGTTTTTGATTTTTGATTATGGGTAGCTTGTGAGGTCCCTATTCATAAATTCTAATGATAAGCCCCTTCCAAACACACCTATGAAGGTATGCTTTGGTAAATTCTAGTTTGTTGAGATAGGAGAAGTCAAAGGTAAATAGTGAGATATGAGGGGTGGTAGAGGAAGAAAGAAGTGGATGGTTGAGTCCCCCATAGATGAAATTGGTTTGATGGTTGGATGGACCAAAAGGGATGATGGTTATGATGTTAGGGTCATAAATATGATCATGGGTGAGGTTCCCATACTCTTGAGGAGTAGGGAAGGCATCTAAGGCTAGAAGGTGATACTACCCAAGTGAGATGCATTAGAATGTGGGTTCCAAGGGGTCCTCTATAGGGATCTATGAAGAAGGGATGGATGAGCTTGTTGAAGCTTCATCAACTATAGGGGTGGTGTTGTTGATAATTGGTGGTGAGGTGGATGGATAAGGAAGAAGAACATCGTTGGGTCGGTACATCATATTACAAGATGCAAAGGGACTAGGGTTAGCTAGTATGGTGTTGATGTGACCTTCATGCTAAAATTTAATGAAATGATGAAAATTGGAAGGGACACAAATCATATCATGAATCCAAGGGCATCCAATTAAAATTTTGTATTTTAACTCACCCTCTACAATGTAAAAGAGTTATAGTGGTCATAGTATCATTGAAAGAGTGAAAAACTATTGTAGTTTTAGACATGATGTTCTTTAGCAACTCAAATTGGTCATAGTCATGGGAGGAGATAACGTTGATACCATCCCCTCTATAAATCATGACCCTTTTAATGTGGGTTTGGTTGATGTATGCTACGATAAAGAGGGGAGGATCAGGTTCTTCAAGATGTATAGAAGGTATTTATAAATCCTTAAAGGTGACTAGGATGGAAAGTTGAAGGGCTCTGAAAAGAGCTATAATGGGTTTAGGATCTGTGGTTTGAACCTCTATG
Organism: Torreya grandis; assembly: GCA_037957365.1. Classification (NCBI taxonomy): domain Eukaryota; kingdom Viridiplantae; phylum Streptophyta; class Pinopsida; order Cupressales; family Taxaceae; genus Torreya; species Torreya grandis. The sequence goes on from JARHVA010005777.1 coordinate 630,558, forward strand.
GATTGTAGAATATCTATCAATTTTGACAGTGACTAGGTAAGGTGTTAATTAATTCATATAAGCTCATCTTCACTAGTGTTTGGTGAAGTTTTTTCAACACTCAATGCTTAATATATTTAGAAGGGTTAAAAGGAGAGGCACCCAAAATGTATACTTTTGGTATTGGTAATGGTGAAGGTGAAGGTGAAGCTTCTTGGTTTCGGATGGAAGGTTGAGGGGTAGAAGGGTAGGTCCATGGTATGGAAACTTTTGCTTGTCCCTTATCTTTTTGTTGGGATCTTGATCAGGTAACCATATGGATAGTGTGGATAAGGAGTGTTGGTTTTGATTGTTGCTTTGATCCCTTCTCACTCTTTATTGAGAGTGTGGGAGTAGTTAAGTGTTGGGTAGCTTGGATTGGTGGTTGGGTTGGTAATAGACTCAGAGGAAGTTCATTTGATAACATATCATCCTCATCCCATATGATATGGATAAGTGTTTAGAGAGATTGTAGTTATCTGTATCATGTCTTGGTGTCCTATGGTATAGGAAAATCAAATTTTCATTAAACCATGTTGGTTTCAAACATGAAGGGTCAAAAGGTTTGATGGGGGGTAAGGTTAAAGAAGAGGTTTGCAGCAACCTTTGTAGAATGGTTGAATAAGATTCGATCAACGGTGTTGAAGGTGTTGGGTTTCTAGTTTTAGGAGTGCGTGCCTTCTTGGGAATATGATTTACCATGGAAATTGGAGGTGGTGGAATGGTTTTGGTAAGTGGTTTCAATTGGGATTATTTATGGTTGGTTGGTTTAGAGGTAGAAGATTTAGAGGTGGAGGGTGAAGTTTTGATGATAGGTGGTAAGGTAGATGTAGATAGGTTAGTTAAGAATGATGATGATTTTGTTATTTTGGTGGAGTTAGGTGTAGGTAGAGTAAAAGGAGAAGGTTTACTAGATGAGTAATAGGTAATGGGGATAGTAGAGGGATGTGGTCCTAAAATTAAGGGTAAAAGAGAAAGGGGTGGTATGGGTCTAGTTCTAGATGGTTTGGATGGTTACACCTTTTTGATAAGTTTAGTCAAAGGTTTATTTAGTGGACTTGATGGGGTTAAGTATAACTTCAAATATGGGTGAGCCAAGCTAGGGGTAGGAAGTATTCCTAGATTCTTGATGGACTTGGTTAGGGGGGGTGTAGTGTGGTTTAGCAATTTTAGATAGAGGTGGGTTGGAAGATTCCCCTATGGTTTTAGAAGAAGTATATGAGGATGGGTTTGAGGTAATGATAGGTTTGAGGGTAGATGTAAGTGAGGTTCAAGGTTCTTATTTATTTTGGTAAGGTATCACAAGAAGGTGCCAAAATTTTACCCTATCTAGATTAGGTTGAGAGGTAAACTCTAGGATTTGAAACAATCTAGAAAAAGGTTTATAGATGGGTTTTATTCCTTGGTTATTGGTTTCAAATATTAAACCCATAGGTTGAGGTGAGGGAATAATTTCTTCACCTTTATCTTGGGTGGAAGGTTTGATGGTTGAGGAAGATGGTGTTTATAGGGAAAGAATAGAGGAGATGATCTCTTCCTTTGGAGTGGTTTCCAAAGGAGTGGTTGGTTCTATGGTAGGTAAGGAGGGTGTGGTTTATTCAAATGAAAAAGGGAGGTGGTTACTTCCTTTGTTTGGATGTCTAAAGGAAAGAGTAGTTATTCCACCTTTTCTATAAGTGGATTGGAGGGAGAAGTATTTGAAAAAATGGTTGGATCCTTTACTATTTATATCAAAGGAGAGGTGGGTGCGATATAAGAATTTGACTCAAGAGAGGATGGTTAGTATGGTGTTAGTTACAAAATGAAAACAAAATGAAAGAATCACACTAATAGTATAACATCTCTAGGCTTAGACACTAGGGAGAGATTAGTTAACAAATATGAATAAAATACATAACTAAAATTCAAAATAAACCTTCTTTTACCTCCCATGGATGCTCCAAAATGCTTGTTATAGTGGATTGCTCAGCTTGTGCTCATGAAGTCCTTGGCAATGGAAGATTGGCTACCTCCATCTCTTCTTGGCACCTTTGGCTTGTGGTTTCATTTGGATTGGAATAAATTTGGCATGATAACACTAGTTTCTCGAAGCTTTTGGAACCAATTTGGCATTATAACTTTTCATAATCAAGACTTAGAAATGATGTTCATGGCTTCTCTATTTATAGATTTTTAAGAATGTCTAGAATCAATCTGAACTATCCATCTCAAGATTGAGATGTGTGGTTAAGGATTAATTCAATTTTTTGAATTAAGTTTGTAATTATCCTCATCATGAAATTGGAATAAGGGGAAATTAAGAGTCATGGAGGGCATCACGGAAGGCATTAATGAGGCATGGAGGGCATGAATCCTGATATTTATGGCATATATGGCCTAGGGATGTCTTCCCAAGAAATTAGGACACTGATGATGTAGATATTTAATATTTATTTCCAAAATAAATTATTCAAAAATTTTCCATGTAATTATTAATTATGCTTTGATTTGGGTTAATTGGATCTTAAGCATGTTTAAGCACTTTATGCACAAATCACTCAAATTGATCAAAATGCCTTGTTATTGGTCTAAAATTTGACTAGATTGGAATTTGAAGTCCATGTTAGATGCATTGGAATTATTATCCCATTTAGGATGATACTGAAAACAAATAACAAAGGCACATATCTTGTGTAGAATATTTGATAGGAAAGAGTAATCTAGAACACCCAAGTGCAAAATTGGCATTTTGACTCAGAATGATCTGATCAAAGTTTGCTGGCCCGTAAATTGCATTGAACCATTTAGGGATACCCTAGCCAAAATCAGCACTTGAATATGTTAATTTCACACCATTTAGTGTGTTTTAGTTTTTAAGGACAAATTGTGTATTTTAAGTGGAAATTGGCCAAAAGCTTGATTGGAGGTTATCGATGACTAGTTTTAGGTGTGTATAGTTTGCCCCTATTTGGGAAGATGTTGTAAGATATAATCATAATAACATCTTCTCAAAGAATGAAAAGGTCCTATATGCCTACAAATATAATGATGATAAACTAACTACATGATGCCCCCTTGAAGAAATAGTTGGCACAAGTAAGTCGGCAAATGGTCCCTCAAAAAGAAAGAAGTGAAATAAGGGGACCAAAGAAAGGAAATATTGTGGGGTGAAAACATAATGATATTGAAAAAGTAGTCAAAAATATTGAGAATTCAAGTGGGATGGTGCACAATGATTTGCCTAAAAGTAGTTATAAAAATTGTACCCTAATAATGGCAATGTGGTATGATAACATAATGATTTTCCCAAAGTTAGTTATAATCATTGAGAAGATGGACCTGCCCTAGTTAGGATAGACAAAAAAGAGAATATCATGCCCCTATATAGAAAGAAAAAGTAAAGTGGTGATAACACAATGATTTTCCCAAAGACAATTATAATCATTGAGAAATACAGGTGGGATGGTGTGCAATGATTTTCCAATAGGTGGTTATAATCATTGGACCCCAATTATGGCAAACATGATAGACTTGGTTGAGTATGATGATAACCTAACACAAAGGGTAATGATGAATTGGAATAACTTACTAGTAGGGAGATGCTCATCTGAACTAATAAAGGTTGAAATTCTTTCATGTTTAATTCCTCTATTTAGGATATGATTAGGATGGAATCAGGATGTCAGTGTTGAAGAGATTTTGCCATTGCTGAATAGACTTCTTGAAGCTAAGGTTTATTTTTGCACATGTCGGTAGACATCATGGTATAACATCATGAGGACTTGGTCAAAATATGCATAAGGACTGACTCTTATAATCCAATAGTCAATATAAAACAATGCACTAATGATAGAAACCATGATGATAATGTAAACATATGAATATGGATGGATTCAAGTGTAAGTGTGGGCAAGGAATCACCCAATCAACACACATAAATTGAATCAACGAAATAGTGTTAAAAGTAAACAAACATATAGATAAACAAACAAAATAAGTAGAAATAAACAAACAAATAATGTAATAGAAACCATACAAACATTTCCCCTAGAAAATAGGTGACAACTTAATAAATGAACAAAATAGGGGAATAAAAGAAGAGGAAGGGGGTGGTCAAACTGTCTTTATATGCACTAGGCAAGTGGATGTTACCTACATAGTTCCATGGATGTGATATCTAATAAAAAACTTTAGGCCAAATATAGTTCTCCTAGGGAATGGGAAGAATGTGATAACTGAGGAAAAAATAGAATAGATGTGATAGAAAAATAGGAATGGTCTTGAAAAATGTAAAGTGCATGAGAGAAAAAGGCCAAAAAGGATGGGAAAACTAAATGACAAGTGATTTAATTGTAACTTTGTAAGGGTTCCCAGAACCCTTAAGGCAAAGAAGTGGTCAATATTTTTGTTCTTTTCTAATGATTTTTCAAATGTTTTTGGAAATTGTTTTGGAGTATCTCAACTCAATTGAGAATGATAAGACACTAAATGGTTCAAGATCACAAAATGGTGAGAGAGTGGCTTAGGTTTCTCATAAAATCGTGAGAGTGTGGCTTAGGTTGCCCACAAAATAATGAGATCATGGCTTAGGTTACTTGAAAAATAGTGAGAGCGTGGCGTAGGTTGCTCACAAAATGGTGAGAGCGTGGCTTAGGTTGCTCACAAAATGGTGAGTGCATGGCTTAGGGTGATTGAGCTAATCTCAACAAGTAACGAGTGCTACCTACATAGTCCTAGAGTAGGACCTTAAGTCACTATAGTTTTGCCTTTATAATGGAGGAATTTGACCAGTGTAGCAATCAATTCAAACAAAAATAGGCATAGTTGGTAAAAATTCATAGTATGACATGGGAAGTGGCAAGTTGGTACATCAAGGCTTAATGTTGCCCCTAGTTTGCCCATAAGTAGTTATAATAGGGACACAATATTATAGATCAATGGTACTAATTTTCCCAAAGGTGGTTATAATTAGCAACAAGACCAGTGGTAAGAAATGAATAACAAACAAAGGATACAATTATCAAAATTCTATCACACTGTCCCAAAATATGATCTATATTTGAAGTACTTGAACTAACTAATGAAATGATTATATAACTCAATGATAAAACTACGTAATTAATGACAAAACCAAGGTCAATAGGCTAGGCTTTAAAACACACTAGGTCGATAGAACGAAAATGGAAAGTGGATACAGTGAAGAGGATGGATAAGGATGGTATTTGTATAAATAAAAATAGTGATAAAATGGCATAACTAAAATGGTCCTTATAGACAATACACCTTAGCATTCAAGCATAGTACCACTTGAGATGAATAATATTCATCAACTTTGGAAGTTTATCACCGTATGATGTGGCAAGCCTGTATGCTCTTAATCCATAATCTATATTAATGATGAAAGGCCTTATCTAGTTTGGCTTGAATTTTCTTTTGTGATTTTTCTTAGCCATGGTATTATTTTGGTTTTATTTAATGACAAGATCACCAAGTTCAAATGTTCTATACTTAACACACCGATTATAGTGGTTTTTGAGTCAGTTCTGATATGCTTTAAGATTGTTGAGTGTAGTTGTGCATTTTTTATCAGGTAGGTCTAGATATTATAGGTGAGCTACTTGATAGTCATGATCATCTAGGACATGCTTGAAAGAGATGCATAGTGAAGGCAATTCAACCTCAATGGGAAGAATGGCTTGAGTACCATAAACAAGTGATTATGGAGTGGCTCTTATGGGGGTATGATGATTGGTATGGTATGCCCAAAGGGCAAGGAATATTTGGAGGTGATAATCATGACCAACATCATTGACAATATTTTTGAGGATGTTAACAATTATTTTATTAGATGCCTCAGCTCAAGAATTACCTTGAGGTTGATATGCTATATAAATTTTTTGTGTGATGTTATATTCAATACACAACTAGTCTACATCCTTGTTCTTGAATGATACTCCATTATCAAATATATTGTTAGAGGGGATACCATAGCAACAAATGAGATGGTTGAAAATGAATTTGGAAATTTTCTTTCCATTCACATAAGTGAGGGGTATAACTTCAACCCACTTAGTGAAATACTTGGTAGTGATAGGAATATGTTTATGGCCATTAGATGAAGTGGGGTTGATCTTCCCAATGAGGTCAAGTCCTCATGTAGAAAATGGCCATGGTGTCAACATCAGTTTTAGAGTTTTTGTTGGGGCATGAATTAGATTAGCATGTCATTGACATTTGTCATACTTTTTTACATATGTAGTGGAATCTGCATCTATTGTGGGCCAATAATAACCAATACATAATAGCTTTTTGGATAGGACCACCCCACTAGAATGAATGCCACATAATCCTTTGTGAACTTCTCTTAATGAAAGTGTAGACTCTATCTAAGTTAAACAACAAAGTAGAATTCCATCAAAACTATGATGATAAAGGGTGGATCGAAGAAGAGTATAATGAGTGGAATGATGAATGAAGGCTTTGGTTTGTTTTTGAGATAGGTTAGGTGGTAGAACTTGGTCATGAAGGTAGTTATAAATATCTGAGTACAAGATAGAATTAGGACCAAAAATATCACAAACCATGGCAATGGTTAAAGGTTCATGAGCTAGTGCTGACAAATTCTTGATGAGGAATTGATACTCTCTAGCTTTATCTATTTGTCAAATCAAAGAGCCAATATTAGCCATGGCATCTACAGTTCTATTATTAGCCCTTGATATGTACTCAAATTGAATGTTGGAAATTTATTGTTTAAGAGTGTCAACCATAGCTTTATATGAAACCATATTGTCATATTTGGTCTAAAAATGATCTATAACTTGATTGATGATTAGCTAAAAATCACCATAAACTTAGAGATGAGATATATTCCAATGTACTACTTGTCAAAATCTTGTAACAAGTGCTTCATACTCAACCATGTTTTTTGTACAAGGAAAGCTAATTCTGAATGATTTAGGAATTAGATCCCCTTATGGTGTAATAAATAATGGGCTTGCCCCTGATCTATGTGCTATAAATGAACCATCAAAATATAGCTTCTAAGGCTACTCCTTAAGGGATGTATCAATGATGGTCATTGAAGATTCATAAAAAAATTGAAATGTGATTTTTTGTGTGTCTATGAGAGGTGCTTCAGCAAGTTGATCTGCAAGAGCTTATCCCTTGATTGCTTTTTGATTGACATACTCTATGTCAAACTCATTGAGAAACATGATCCATTTAGCCATTTTACCTTATAAATCTACTTTAGTTAGTAGATAATAGAGTGGATATAACTTTGAAATGACCATGGTCTTATTATTCAACTTGTAATGACACAATTTTTGAGCTATGAAGACCATGGCTAGACAAGCTTTTTCAATAGGGGCATAGTTATGTTCATATGTAACCAAGGTACATCTTAGGTAGTATATAGCATGATATTTTCTATTATCATCATGTTGATCTAAGAGTGCCCCCAGAGTATGGTCAGTATTTGATAGGTATAACAAGAATGGATTTCTTGGCATAGGACGTAATAAAACACGTGGATTAATAAGATAGTCTTTGAGTTATTGAAAAGCTATTTGGTAGTGATCATCTGAGTGAAATGCAACTCCCTTATTCAAAATGTGTGTAAATGGATGGCACTTGTCTGCTAACTAAGAGATGAAGTAGCATATTGACTAGATTTTACCCTACAAACTATGGAATTGCTTCAAATTGGTTGGTGATGACATCTTGGTTATAGCATGGACTTTAGCCAGATCAACTTCAATACCTCTACTAGACATGATGAAGCTACGTAATTTTCCTAAATTTACATCAAAAACACATTTTTTTGGATTGAGTCTGACTTTGTACTCCCATAACCTTTCAAATATCTTATGCAACACTGTTGGATGGTTGGCCTTGGTTTTAAATTTTCTTAATATGTCATCGACATAGTCTTCAATAATATCATGCATCATATCATGGAATATGATAGTCATGGATCTTTGATATGTATCTCAAGAATTCTTAAGGCTGAATGGCATTACTTGATAACAAAATCTTCCCCATGGAGTGGTGAACACTATTTTATGTTGGTCTTCTGGTGCTATTCTGATTTGGTTGTATCCTAGAAATCCATCCATGAGTGAAAACATTTCATAACCTATCATGGAGCTGATGATAATGTTGATATTAGGCAAGGGAAAATCATCTTTAGGACAAGATTTTTTGATGTCTAAAAAATTAGAACAAATTTGGATCCCTTCAAGCTTTTTACTAACAGGTACCATATTAGAGATCCATTTTGAGTAGTCAATAAATCAGATAAATCTTGCTTCTAATATTTTTTCCAACTCTTTCTTTACCAATACAACAATGTGATGATGCATTATTGGTTTGGTATCAAGATTAACCACAAGTTGATGTAAAACTAAGTTGGAGTCTCAACCTAGCATGTCAAAATAGGCCCATGTAAATATATCTACAAATTCTCTCAATAGAGCTGTAAAGACATCAAGTTCCTCCTCAGTGAGGGATGTTCCTAATTTTATCCATTTTAGGTTTGATGGAGTTTTGATATTTACCTCTATTTTAGCTTTGAATAGAAGTGTCAAACTATCTTCTAGGATAGTAGGCAGTGACTTGAACTATTAAATTATGCCGGGGTCCTCCGTTAGGACTTGATCTTCAACTTCTCTTAGGCATGATAAATTTGAGTCCCCTAATGGGAGATATGGCCATGTAATAAAAATAATAAAAAAATCTTGCAGAATTTGATCAAATACTTCTTGTTGCTCAGATTTGAACTTCGATCCATAGGTAAGTTCATCGTTGGTGGTCCCCTGGTCTAAATTTGAAGAAGAATGAATACCCCCATCTAATGGTGCCTGAAACAAGTTTTCACCACCAAACTGGCCTTTATCTTTACATTTTCCCTGCTTAGAAAGTGCCTCAAAGAGGTTTTCACTTTGGGACCTCAATTTTTTACTTATTTGTTTTTGGCTAAAGGTGTCCACTCGCTCTCTAAAATAAGTTGTAGGATCTAATGTGACTGAGAATCCTAATTTATGATCTCCCAATAGAACATTGTCTCTAAGGCCTAAGAAATCATAGAATGCTTCATCATTTTGGAACTCATCAATCAATAGACTAGATTCTTGTTTGTCCCAATCTATCTGTTGGGAATAATATAATGGTAAAGGGTTGCGATGAATGGCCAATGTAAGGGTACAAATGGCATTATTATCAAACAGGTTGGTTTCAACTAGGTTATCAAAGGTGAGGCTATGATCAGACCCTATTTCACTATAATCATCATCATCACTAGTCATTGGTGATGGAGTTTGAATAAGATATGTGGGGTCACCTCGAGGTAGTTTAAATCCAAGTCCATAAGGTATTTCATACTTAGTCATGGAAATTGGCTCAATAATTACTTGTTGATTTGGTCTGAGGCCTCTTCCTTCATAATTATGATGCTCCATGATTCTATTGGGAATATGATACTTTGCATTTTTATAACAATAATCTTGGTTGTCATTATATAACCATGATTCATCCCCTTCAAGTGGGTCAGGTCCTAGGCTAGATGTTGGTACAAATGTGACAGGTCCCTTATCTTTGTTTTTTTTTGCTAATGAATACGTGGGGTGACTTTAGGTTGCCCAAAGGTCTTCAAATTTAGAGGAAGATTGGCAATATGAAATGTATCATGGGTCACATACTCTCTAGATCCATTATCTAAAATGGTGAAATGAATAGAAGCTTTAGGAGGTAGCATGTGGGAAAGGAAATCTAAGGTATTAGGATCTATGCAATTATCTGGTGAAGGATTAATAAGTATAGCCTTTCCTTTATCCTTCTTGGAACTTGGATTCATGATGTACTAATAATTTTAGCTTTGAAATTTAGCCTCAAGATGTTTGTAGTGTTCATATGGATGTAAATCTCTTAGAATATTCAATTTTATCCCTGAGTGAGAAATTTTGATATATTGGTGCAACGTTGATGGGACTGCATGAATCTCATGTAATCAAGTCCTGCCTAAAATCATATTATATGATAACTCAAGATCATGCACATATAAAAGTGTATCATGGGTCAAAGGCCCAATGAAATTGGAAAACTAATGGTGCTTTGTGATTCTCTTTCCTGATTATCATAGGTTTTGATGGTTATTGTTTCTAGATAGAGATTTGTCATTATGTACCCAAGAGGCTTGATGAGCTTTAGAGACACTATGTTGAGGCTAGATCCATTGTCTATAAGGACACGTTTCATTTTATATCATCTTATATAAACTTATATGTATAATGGATTATTATGGAGCGGGCTAAGAGAATACATATCACTTTGGTTGAATGTGACTTGTTGGGATGGAGCTAGATGTCCAACCAAATCTTAAAATTTATTAGGGGATATGTCACTATAAATAGTGGATTGGGTCAAAAACTCATTCAAGATGTTATTGTGGATTGTTAACATCCATAGAAAATCTAAAATATAAATTTTTACTGGTGTCTTTTGCAATTGTTCCACAATATCAAAATTCTTATCTTAGTCAGTAGTGAATGGTTTATTCTGAGGCTGAATGGTTGGCTGGATGATAGGCAAAGTGGTGGATGGTTATGGGCCTAGGATAGTAATCTTTGACCTCTAAGTTGTGATTGCACAATTAAGATTAAATATCAAACCATTATTACTAACTGATGTTGGAAATGGTGTGGGACCAGACAAGACAAGTCTTGGTTGCTGGTGCACTTGCATGTGTTCACGTGGCAAGGACAAGTTATCGATATAAGGTAAAAAAGGGGAAGTCTTAGTTTTTTGGTTTGCCTATATGTATCCCTAGGCCAAAGAAGGATCATCCATGTAATTTGGCTATATGTTGTTGTTTATAAATGGTCTAGGATGATTAGTGCTTGGTCTAGGATTAATGGAGATGGTATTAATGCTACTTGTTGCAATATGACCATAACCTTGTTATAGTCATATACAATTGCATGGTAGGTTTGTTGGTTATTAACATTATGACCTTAGTTTTGTCCATTGTTCTATCATTGTGGGTTTTACTACTGATTTTATTGTTTTTGCTAGTTTGGCCTTTGATTTTGATACTATTGATTTTGCGGCTACACTAGCCGTTGTTGTTATTGTTGCTAATTATTTTGATGCTACTAATTGTTATGTCAGGGAAAAGGGTTTTGATAATTCCCAAGAGTTTGATTGGTAGTGGAAGCACCATTATCCAATTTTATCTCCCCATTCTCCAACATATTCTCAATTAAATGTTTGATTTGGACATATCTTCGTAGATTATGCCCATTGATGTGATGATAGCCATAAAATTTGTTTTCATGGTACCAATCAAGATAAGGAATGCCTTACAAATAATTCTTTGGTATAGGCCAAATAATTAGATTTATAGGCCAACTAATTATATTAGTGTTAGTAATCTTATGAAATATAGATTCAATAGGTTTTCCTAGGTCAATAAAGACATGATGTGTGGGCATAGTTCTCCTAGGAGGACGGGTTTGTAATGGTAAATGCTACTATACTTGTTGTGAATGTTTTGGTTATTATGATTGTGGCATTGGTTGGAGAGGTTACTAGGGAAGAGTAAGCTAGAAAGGTGGTGTAGATGATGTTTTCACTATTTCAACATGATGGGATTTAGTTACTCCATTTCCCACAACATTCCTATTATGGTTGAATTGCTTTGGTCTTTCTTAGTTATTGCCTTGTGTTGGTTGTGATGCTTATGATTGAATGGGATGTTGGTCATTTCCTTGATTGGTACCTTGATTTCAATTAGTTGAATTAAGCTTGATAGCTCCTTTATTGATGAGCACCCATACAATCAACAAGCCTTTATCAATGATTTTTTTGAATGTATGTGCACATTGTAGTTTTAGATGGTAAGATATCTCTCTATGTAAATTTTTAGTAAAAATAATGTCTAATTATTTATCTAGTAAATTTTGGGTGAAATGGATTACAAAGGCTCTCCATCACTATAAATAGCTTTCACAACTCTCACCCATTTTTTGTTTTACTTGTGTTAAGTCCAGTAATGAAATCTCATGCTTGAGATTATAGGAAAAGTGTTACACAAACTTATCAAAAAGATCATCAAAATTTGTTACTAAATTTTTGGAAAACTTTAAAAATCACTCCAATGCTTGTCTAGCCAAGCTCCTTAGAAATAACAACAAAAGGTATATGTCACTATATTTCACTGGTTGACATACGATAAAGAATTAGGTCAAATGAGCCTTAGGGTCTCCTTTTCCTTTATATTTATCAAATTTTGGTGGTTTGTATCTTGGAGGAAATGGTATCTACAAATACTTCATGTTGAATGGATAGGAACCTATGTCATCCAATTTGAAATTTTTAGTTTGTTTATTAGTTTGAATGGCAACAATTACATCCCTCATCTGTTGTAATTCTTAGACAAGAAACTAGAAGGAACATTAGTTTGGGTAAATGGTTGGGAGGTTACAAGTGGGACACTATGACTAGGGTATGATGGAGATACTTATTGGGGTATATTGGTTTAGTTTGGGAATGGACCAAGAATACGCATATGTGGATTAAGATGTACTTAAAATTGTACATTTGGTTGTGCGATATTGTGGTTTAGGTTGGTGATAAAGGTTTGACTTGGAGGATTTTGTGGTTAGAATGGAGGGATATAACTATACAGTGCCTACTATGGTTGAAAAGGGACATGTTGTTGACTAATTGAACCTTGATTTTGAGTGGGAACTTATGGACCAAGACCCTATCTCTATATTTGTGGCACATTTTGAACCAACAGTTGTCTAGTAGGTACCTAAGAAACATGGGGACCTACTTATTACATGAATCCCTATAAGGAAGTGAAAGTAAGTTGCAAATTCAACATCTATTGTTGACCAATATTTACATGTTGTTGAATAGTCATTGCTTGGTTTTGATTAGCATATTAGTCTATGACTGAAGAGGTATGTTCATCATTACTTAGTGAGGTGGAACATTTGTTGCCCCTAATGGAGGTGCAATTTATTTGTACTCTATTGCATTGATACACTATATTGTGCCTATTATTGTGGAATACTACTCATTACTTGTTGAGGAGGAGTAGGGTTCATCACATTCTATCATTAAGGCATGGCTTTAGACTTTGTTTGATTACCTAATCCCATAGGTTATATACTTGAGGAAGTAGCTAGTTGAGGTTGGCAAGTAGAAACTCCTATCCCTAGAATGATGACCTATTCACCAGATTAACTATAGGCACATGCTGTTAGCTAATTATTTGCATGTTAGTACCACTTTGATTAGGATTGGATGTTATTTTCACATTGTCTACTACATTTGGCTCACTATTCTATGTATAGGATGAAGACACTTCTTTAATAATGGGCATATACATCAAGTTATCTATCAAATCAATTTGTATAAATGGGTTAGAACTTGGATTCTCTTGTCTAGTTAATTCTATCAACACTCATGTTGAAGCAACTAGTTCAATAAGAGGCTTACTTACCATCTGATTGAAATTACATGCTAGATTCATGTAGGTTTGATATGTTGTCTAACTTTGGTTAAAGTGATCTTTCATGATGTTTTTTCCTCATTCAAATATATTGGGGTCTTGATACATTTTTTGGAGTAGAGCCATTGGATTGCTATAAGAAGCATGTTGATCATAAATTATATTATGGGGCACTTTTAATAGACTTCATAAATTCTCATGGGGGAAGTCTGCTAAAAACTTGGCCCCTACCTCTATAGCTCTAACTAAAATCTCATCTTTGTTCTCTAATAATTTTTGCTCAAACAAAAATGGATCATATGTGGAAGCTGTATTGGTAGAATATGACTGTTGAAGTATTGGCTCATCCACTATAGGTATTATAACTAGGTATTGCATAGTTTACTCTTGGTCTTACTCTGAATAAGGTGATGTGTTAACTAGATAGTTAACTAATAAATCTTGGCTTTGTGCCTCTAATTGAGTATTATAAGAGGGATAAGAATCCATCTCATAAGCAATATTATCTGCATATGGGTCTTACACCATTTATTCCTAAGACACCACATTACTAATCCCTAGATTGTACATGAAATCACTACGAGTGTAGGAATACATGTTGGGATCCATAGTCAATGTTTTTGTGATAAAAGGTTAAAGAGTTCTACAAAATCTAAAAATGATAATGTCTAAAACATATGATGCCCCAATTTTTTCTAGATTTATCAAAAGGATCGAAAGGTTTATGTAAATTTTTGTGAGGAAAAAAACTAGCATGAAGTATCTAACGTTTCACTATTCACACAAATATAAACAACTAAATGGACCTAAAATCAAAATGCCAAACTCTAAGGTTAAAGTGTTTTAAATCAGTCTCATCTAAGAATTTAAAATTTTCTAGCTCTTTTGGCTAAACACGACATTAAAATCTAGGCTCAAACAAGGCATATGTTAGGACTCTTGGTCAAATGGCATCAAAAGATAGACTTTGGAATAGATGAAAGTTATAATCTAATGGATTTGAAACACTTCTAATAAACACTAGGCATTTGATTCTTGGACATGAACTTGATCAACTAGGTATAAGGTATGAAACAAAAGGAACTTTAGAAATAGTTTATTTTCTCACAAAAAATGGTATAAAGCTTGGTTCTTTTGACATACAAGATAGACAAAGGTGATCAATATAACTATACTTTACACAAAGGATCACAAAAGTACACTTGAATTGGTCTAAAAATGTAGGATTTTTTTTGAAACTCTATGCAAAAGGGTCTATGAAATAATATTTGAAATGTTTTGGGTAGTGTAACAATGCTATACTACCCAAAAGGTGTAAAAAAAAGGTTTGTTTCAAAAACTCTCTAAGGCAAAGATGTTTTCCTACAATTTTGATAGCATAACACTACTTTTCTTGACTCAAAATGTTATGGTGCTTAGATTCAAAGTGAAAGTGTTTAGCACAAAATGGCTTAAGTCTATCATGTGATGATAATGATTATGAGTCTTAAATGGCCTTCAACCCAAATTGGAAATTGAACCTAAGTTCCCTCAAGTTTAGAGTAAATGGTGAACCCACTTAACACATCAACCTTATGAACTTGTAAAGGTAAAATTTTGAATTTATATTATAAGTGAAGGACTTGAACAACTTTGGTAAAGGTTTAGACTCACTTGGGAAGCATAACTATGCCAAAGTGGATGATATGACTCAATCTTTTGATGAAATTTGAACAAGGCAAATTGATGATCTCATATGGGCAACATAACACCTCTTTATTCAAAGGAAAATTTGTACTATGTGTTTGGTTTGGATTGTTTGTTTACACCAAGTTTTGACTTTAAACAACACTTTAATCTAGGATAAGACCAACCAATTAATCACTCTTAGATCCTAAACTAACAAGGTTGCTTGGTATTGTTTGAATCCATCCATATACATCATTTGAGAGGATTTTAAGTGTTCATCCAAAAGTAAATATGCATTATATAGTAGGATTTTTACACCCCCATTCTCTCAAATTATTGTACTAAGACATGGATCTTAAGGCACACCCTACACCAACAATACTTCCAAGGCAAGTGGGGATTTATCTAAGATTAGACAAGTTTCAAAACAATCTAGGGGAATCAATTTCACAATGAATTTCATGCCAAATAATACAAAAGACAAGCACAAATTTTGGGTCCATATCACTTGGATTATTGCAAAAAGGTCTAGTCCTTTTTACAACCATTACATCATGTTATTCACTCAGTGTAGTGTGATGTCCAAAGTGCCACTACATCCTATGTGCAACTCCAAAGGAGCCAAATGAAGTTAATGCTAGGAGATGAAACCTTAGGTCAAAGCTTGCCTAAAGAAATTTTAGGAGGTGATGAAGTCCCCCTCACAATCCAAGTTTGCATAAAAATAAAGAAATCATCAAATATAAAGACTTTAGGGTCATTTTCAAGGTTACCCAAACTTTGACAAACTTTTGGGGAGTGCTTTAGATGACTTTCTTTCTAAGCCTTGGACTAGGCTACTTGTAATAGGAATGGCACTTTTGATTCTAAGGGTTCCCTATAGGGGACAAATGGAAGAGCATACATGGAACATCCCTATTTTTTACAAACAAAACTTTTATTAAATAACTATTTCAAACAAAAATTTACAAGTGTGTTCAATTTGAAGTCCAAAATGAAAGATTTGGTGGTGTTCATTTCACCCCTTGGTCTTAGTTGCAAGCTTTTAAAAACAATCACTAAAAACATCTAAATTATTTGTTAAACACCCAAAACAAGGTTCTTAATTAATTTTTAAACATGCAAAGGTGATTTAATCATGTTTTGAGCAAATATCAAGCTTGGTCTTGTAGTAAAAAAGTTAGCATGTCCTTTAGCTTTGAAGCTCTTTTTGGTTTGAAACAATGAACTTTGGAAAAATAGCTCTCAGGTCTATGTTTTTGAAATATAAAGTGACTAACATCAGTTATATATAACTGATGATGGTTATCTTGTATAACCAAAATCTAACTAATGTCAGTTTTCCTAATTGATGTTGGTTAAGATATGTAACTAATGTTAGTATTACTTGCCGATGTCAGTTATTGTGTAAAATTGTGGCAGACAAAAATAGAAAAATAAAGTTAGAAAATCAATTTGCACAAGTTCTAAGGGTCCAAATAAATATTTTAGAGTTTAAAAATGATCTTATTCAGGTGTGAGATGCATCTATTCCCACCGGTCATGCCATAATATGATCTATGAATTTGACTCAAGAGAGGAAGGTTAGTATGGTGTTAGTTCCAAAATGAAAACAAAATAAAAGAAACACAGCAATAACATAAGATCTCTAGGCATAGAAACTAGGGATATATTATTTAACAAACATGAATAAAACACATAACTAAAATGTAGAAGAAACCTTCTTTTACCTCCCTTGGATGCTCCAAAATGCTTGCTGTAGTGGCTTATTTGGCTTGTGCTCATGAGGTCCTTGGTAATGGAAGCTTGGCTACCTCCATCTCTCCTTGGCACCTTTGGCTTGTGGCTTGGCTTGGAATCAATTTTTAATGATAGAAATAGTTGCTTGAAGCTTTTGGAACCAATTTGGCATTATAAATTTGCATAATCAAGACTCAAAAATGATGTTCATGGCCTCTCTATTTATAGATTTTTGAGAATGTATAGAATCAAACTGAACCATCCATTTCAAGATTGAGATGTGTGGTTGAAGATTAATTCAAATTTTTAAATTATCCTCATCATGACATTGGAAGAAGGGGAAATTAAGAGGCATGGAGGGCATCATGGAAGGCATTGATGAGGCATGGAGGGCATGAATCCTGATATTTATGGCATTTATGGCCTAGGGATGTCTTCCTAAGAAATGAGGTCACTTGATGATGCAAATATTCAATATTCATTTCCAAAACAAATTATTCAACAAGTTTCCATGGAATTGTTAATTATGCTTTGATTTGGTTTAATTATCTCTTAAGCATGATTAAGCACTTTCTACACAAATCACTCAAATTGATCAGAATGCCTTGTTACTGGTCCAAAATTTGATTGGATTAGAATTGGAAGTCCATATTAGATGCATTAGAACCATTATCCCATTTAGGATGCTATTGATAAAAATAATAAAGTCATGTGTCTTGTGAAGAATATTTGATAGAAAAGAGCAATCCAGAGCACCCAAGTGCAAAATTGGCATTTTGACTCAGAATGATCTGATTAAAGTTAACTAGCCCATAAATTGCATTTCCCTATTTATGGATACCCTAGCCAAAATTGGCACTTGAATATGTAAATTTTAAATCATTTAGTTTGTTTTAGTGTTTTTAGGCCAAATTGTGTATTTTAAGTGAAAATTGGCCAAAATCCTGATTAGAGGTTATTGGTGTCCAATTTTAAGTGTCTACAATGGGTAAGTCAATTGGTTTCTTCGTTTGTTTAGTTATCTAAAGGAACAAAAGAAGATTCCATCACTTCAATAATTGGAGTGCAAGAAAAGGTAGTTAAGGTAATGGTTTCCTCAATGGTAGGTTCATTAATAATGACATTGACCATGTGCACCTCATGAGCATGAGATGATTCTGGTTGGATGTTGTCATGATTGATGGAAGGTGCATGGTTAGGAAAAGGTTTTTTAAAGATATATAATGATTGATTTGGAGGTATGTTGGGATTATCTAATGCAAGTTCACCCTTGTCAATCATGTTTTGGATAATAGTTTTATAGGTATTGCACCTACTAACATCATGTCCAATAATGCAATGAAAGGCACACAAATCATTTTCATTATACCAAATAGGTGTGCGGCAAGCAAAATTAAATTTTTGGGGTGTTTTGATAAGAGGAAGTTGTATGAGATTAAATTTAAGTAGTTTATCCAAAACCTAAGCATATGACTCCCCTATGGGATTATATTGTCTTAGAGTGGTTCAGTTTTGGTTGTGACTTTATTGATTTGATGGGTCGGAAGAATTGGTTTGATTAGGTTGGTTGATAATTACAGGTGGAGTGGATTTTAAGATAACCATGTTTACGGTTGCCTTTGTCTTGGTGTTGGGATGGTTGGATGGGTTAGTGGTTTTGGTTAAAGAAGGGACATTGGATTTAAAGCTAGAATTATTGTTTCTCAATTTCAATTTCCCTTAATCAATGGATCTAAATTCAACTTTGCATGCCATGGTAAATTCCTAATCAAAGGTTCTAAATGTTTGAACCTAAAGATTTGGATAAATATATTTGGCACAACCTCAGGAAAAGAGTTCAATCAATTTAGGTTGGGGTAATGAGAAGGAAATTTTGTTAATGAGACCTCTCCATCTAGCTACAAAATCAGTAATAAATTCATCATAAAATTGCCTAATGGAGTAAAGGTTAGTAATGCAAACATTTTTAGATATATTTATTGAAAAGTGATCTAAAAATATTTGGGCTAGTTGATAAAAGGAGAAGATAGAGTGTTCGGTGAGAGCACTATACCAATCCAAGTTTGGTCTAGATAAGGACATGGGAAAGGTATGAAGGAGTAGAGCATAGTCATATGCAATCAAATAGAAAGAATGATATAATTATCTTAAATGTTGTTGGGGGTCATCCTTGATTTGAAACTTGGAAAACTTAGGTAGTTCCCATTGAGGAGGATAAGGTTAGATAGGAATGGATGGGTGAATGGGTTCATTGCATATTTGTTCATAAGATAAAATGTTATGATCTGTATAAATAAATGATTCAAGATTGAATATTTTATCCATCAACATCTTGACTAAATATGTTTGAGTATGGGGAACTCCATAATTGGGTGGTAGGTTTAGTTGAGGTTGGGTGGCTACAATGTATGAATAAGAGGTGGAAGGTTAGGAAAATGCCACATATTGGTATGTGGTCATTGAAGGTTGGGATGATGTCCCATATTGGTATGTGGCCACAAAAATTTTGGTGGAAGGTGGTATATATCATTGTGGATTAGGAACATATTGGTAAGATGTCATGGGTGTTTGTCAAGGGATTGACAAAGGTTAGTTTGGAGGTATAGTTGAAGTGGTAGGTTAAGGTTGAGTGGTAACCCTTGTGCTAATGGGTAGAAGGGTAAGAGGTATGGAGAGTACCAAATTTTGGAGTGGGATAGAAATTGGTGGATTGGTAGTGATAAGGGGAATGGTGGAAATAGGGGTAAAAGATATCCCCATGGTAGGTGGGGTATAGGTAACAAGAGGTAAGGTTTCCCCTATATTAGAGGTGTTGGTTGGTGTAGGAGGAGTTTGGTTATAGGTTGGAATGTTGGATTAGGTTTTAGTGGTGGTAGTGGATGGGATATTGGTGGAAAAAGAGGCTTGGGTGATCAATTATTGGGTATAAGTAACACCAACCATAAGAGGGGGAGGCATACCATAGGGTGGATCCATGGGAGGAATCAAAGTAGTAGAAGTGCGGTGAGATAAGGTGTTAATGTATTTTTGGAGGGATACTAGGTTGTTATCAAGGAATGTGGCAAAATATGCATCACCCTCAATAACTATCCATGAAATGGTAGGAGGGGGAGAATGATGAGGAGGAATCTCAACATCTTAAGTATACTCCATAGAGGAGGAAGAGGAAGAGGAAGGTGGTCCTTGGTTTGTTTGATTTCTCAACTACTATCTAGTAAAGATCCTATGAGAAAATAGGAAAGAAATGATGAAAACTCACACCTCAAACAAAAATAAAGCAAAGGAAAATAAATAAAGGTAATCTAAAAATACACTAAAAGTGCATTTAAAATTTATGATTCTTTTTAAATCACCTTTGGCTTATGCCTTAGAAAGTGTGAAGAAGAAATTGGTTTGTAGATCAGGTACTAAAGAGGAAATCTAAGGTTGGTTTCAGGGTGTGTTTAGGTACTCAAGAGAGAATTTTGTATTGAAATTTAGTACATGGATTGGTATTAGGGCCTAACACCTCACTTTTCACACCATAGTGATAAGGGTGTCAGGTGCTTAGCCAAAATATACTAAAGTTTAGAGTTTATACTCAACTAAAGAGCTAAGTTGGTTCTCCCCTTGGTAATGACCTCCAAGTAGGATTGTTAAGAAAGGGTAAGGTTTACTGTTAGGTGATGAAATCCTAGTTGGGCCTTGTCTCAAGTTTGTTTTGATGTGTTGATTGATTATGTGGTTTAGATAAGTGTGTGATAACAAGAGTAAAACTACAATTAATTAATTTGCATTTAAGTTACTAGATGAACTAAAACAAGAAAGCAATCAATGTATGCAAAGTGTTTATTTTATGCCAAAATAAATTTTAGATTTTATTCGATGAGCATGTAATAAAGGAAGAAAGAAAGGGCACCTAGATGATGCTAGGTCCCACCGGGAATGCCAAAATGTTTCTCTTAATTTCATCTCATTTCTTAATTTTGGAAGAAGATAAGAAACTAGTAATAAGGGTGTAGTATAAATAACTGGTTGGTGATGCACACGTAATCCAAATGATGATGGTGAACTCCTCTTTAGCTAGGAAGGAATAACTTGTAGATAAGAACACACTAACAAAGGGGGTTTTTAGCAAGATAGTTAAGTGGATTACCTAGCGTGAGCTAGATCCAAGAAACATATGCTTACTAGGAGGCTATCAATCCACTGTTGATAACAATCAAGTTGAAAATGATAAAAGTAATGTACTTGCATAAATTAAATGAAATGAGATACAAGAAGAAAGTAGAATTCTTGTTAAATAAAATTACTAAATATAGCAAAAGTAGGTCAATACTCATGTTAAGGTGGGTGAAGTCAGGTTTAAAAAATAAAAAAAGGGTCTGTGAATAGGGAGGAACACAAAAATTTAGGTTTGGGTGGGGTTATTGGGTTAAAAATAACTTGTTATTTTCTACCATAGTGACCATCGGTGGTTGGGTGAACTGTCAAAATTTGGGTTGACTGTCGATGATTGGGTAACCATCGATGGTTGGGGTTGACTATTGGTGGTTATGCTAACTATTGATGATTTCATGTGGATTTTTGAAGGTATTCAAAAAGGAGTTTCATAATAGGTAAGTGGTCAGATAATGGTTTTATTAAGGATCTGATGGAACGAAAATAAGCTATAAATAGGTCTAATCAGGTTAGGGAGATTAGAAATACAAAATAACAAAGAATAATCAGAATATACCTATAACTTGCTAAATGGTTGATAGTTGAAGGCTAAGGTAATTTTGTCAGAGTAACAATACTTTGGCCTCAAAAACAAATTTGGCAAAGGTTTGGGTCTCTTTTATTGTTGTTGAGTTGTTGAAGGAAGACTAGATGTTGAAGATCTTGAATACCTATGTGCAAGAAGATTTGATAGCTTGAACCTAGATCCTTTTCACCTCTTACTCCCCTCCTTTTATAGGCAAAGAGAGATGGAGGATGGAATTTTCCTTAGAGGGTGAGGTTTACTGATCATGATGCTTGGAAGTTTATTAGCATTGCATAAGATAGACATATTAAATTTTTCTTTGTTATCCCACACACAAATGGTGATGTGTTAAGAAGGTGAGGAGACCTAACCATCAATGGTTGAACTAACCATTAGTGGTTGAGTGTCTAGAGGAAAAGGGGTAAGACAAGTTAAAAGGGGTGGTAAGTTATTGAGTTTAGTTAGCTAAGTAGCCAACTAGACCCAAGGCTTGATATATTAGTAAGTGGGTAGAGAAGGGTTAGGTGTTCCTTAGGGGCTTCCAAGGCATTTTGACACTTAGTATGGTTTTCTAGTGTCGACAAGAATTATAATCCATAAAATACTTAGAGTAATTATAGTCTAACATGATCTTGAGACCACATCTCATAGTTTCTCATGAATAATTAACCAAGCATGTTAGATCCTTTTATAACATAATGACCTCCATACTTCTAAGTATTATGTAAAATGTAAACATTTCATATGAAGTTTACAAAAATCAGATATAGTGAAATATTACAATGCTTTATAATGAAAATTATAGATAAGAAGAAGGAAACACATGGCTATTTGGAAGTGACACTATCATGCATGCTCCCCCTCAATGATAAATTTGAGAGGCCCAACATTGTATGAAAATTTTAAAACTTGGGAGAACCAAGTATTTTTATGAAGATATCTACCACTTGTTTATTATTAGGACAAAAATATAGATCAATATCACCATTGAGGACTTTATCTCAAATAAAATGCACATGAAATGTAATATCCATAGTTCTTTGGTGTCATACTAGTTTTTTTTTAGAGCTATACAAATTTTATTATCACATAGAAGGGTGGTATTTTGAGAAAATTCTAAATGGATTTATTCCAACAACCTTTATAGCCACATGGCTTATTTAGTAGCTTCCATATCACTTATACACTCTGATTCTATATAATAGATATAAATAGTAGGTATTGGAAGCACAATGACTGAGAGCATGAGGGTTGAATTAGTCTTCAAAAACTTTTAATCAATTACATCAACTCAGCTATGATTATGAAAGCAACACAATGATATAACAATGCATTAAGAACCAATCACATGAAAATGAAACAAGATAAGACATCACATATGTAGGCAACCCTCATGGGGAATAAAACCCACTAAAATAAATCTTGGAAAAATTATCCTACAAAAAAAATGTATCAAATTTAGTTGAGCACCAACCCAACATGGAACACCAACCCCATATTTATCAAGCACCCACTTGAATTTAGCAAGTACCCACTTGAATTTAGTAAGTACCCACTTACTAGGAGCCTACAACCCCATATGACTAAGTGCCAACTCAGTCAAAGGACAATTTTTCAAGCACTAACCTACAAGGAAACTCTAACTCCCTCTTGACCAAACACCAACTCAATCAAGACCAATTCTGGAAGCTCCAACCTGTAAGGAAGCTTCAACTCTATCTAGCACCAACTTGGTCAATAACACTTATTTCCACTAAGATATTTATCTATTCTATCTAAAATATATCCACTAGCATACATCAAGAATACATATACGATACAAATCTAATAGACTCTTAACATATGATTATCACTCCTTTAACTTTACTCCACTTGATCTCTTTCAAAACTACCTCTAGGCTTCTTCACTCAACTAGCCCTCTTCAAGATTGAATAGGTCATATGTCCTTTATATTCATCTATATAATACATGTATGATAATCATGAAATAATTATTTCTCTCTCATAATGGTTTAAAACATGTTACCATACCTCCTTAGGCTCATTGATTTATCGATCCATTCGCTCCTTCTTAGCTTGCTCAAATATGCCTAAAATACCTTGTATATATACTCATCTCTTGTTCATATACCACTTGGTTGGCCACACACACTTAAAATCTTAGTTATGCCATATAATATGTATTAATAAATCTCATAAACATGATTAAAATTATATTTGAGTCCCTTTTGGTCTGTCATAACTCTATTAGACCTCATTTCACTTTTAGGTCTCATGGAGACCTAATTACATTAGGCCTTCTTATCAACAAGTTACCATTTGATCCCTTGGAAAGCATTAAAAATATATAAATGTCAAGATACTTTATATATATATATATACATATATATATATACCTTATCCATCATACTATGATATCCATAACACCTTTTAGATATAACTCCTTCATGAAAACTTCTTACTAGTACTCAGTCCTATTAGGCCTATGTACACCAAAAGTCTGCCTTTCAATATTGAAGATCAAACAATTAAGCCACTCAAAATTGATCAATAAAATGAATAGACAAAATTTAAATTATCTAAGGAGAATTACCAAATTCATTAGACACTTTCACTCAAAGTTTAAAGCTTTAAAATCATCTCTGTAACTTACTTAGAACTGGAAATTTTCCTCAAAAATCAATCATGGTGACTTTAAACTCCAACACCTATGTAGACACTTTAAAATACTAATAATGAATTAAAAATAATGTGACATCATAAAAACATCCCTAATCATAAAACACATATGGTTTAATAACAAAATATTGGTCTTTTAAACTAATCTCATGAACTTATATCTCATTCTTATCTGAACAAGACTAGTCATTTTATGAGTAACTTTTTCACCACACACATGACCTCCAATTTTTATTAAAAGAATTAACATGTATTATAATTATTGAAAAACATCTCCATGAACTTTGTTTTATTATTCTATCATGAAAACACACTCCATTTCATCTTCTCACTACTGCCTAGGTTTTACACTGTTTGCACCATTAGGCCTGTTAGTGGCTAGCTAACTTGGAAGACTAGTTTAACACTCTCAAAGGGTGGAAACTATCCATAAACCTTCCTAGACATGTATACTAATCTGTAGATCCTTATTCCATCTATTTTATTTTATTAACCAATGTAAATTTTGAGAGTTACAATAACTTCTTAATAATTAATCTTGTATCTATGTATTTCCTCTCTCATCTGACTAACCACCACCACTTAAAGTACATGGGAGAGTTGAATACATGCTATAATAGTTTTTCTAGTCATTTGAGACTATCATAATCTGATTTTAACAATATATTTCACATTATATCCTTATTAGGGTTTTAGGGAGGTTTAACATAAGTTTTGGTGTTAATGATTGTTCATAAAGCACCCCTTAAATCCAAAACCAATTATTTTATATCTTAGCTAAAACCCTTCCCCATATATCCTTAATATCTAAGGTTCCCATGAAAAGGTTAGACATGCCAAAGGACAATTGAAAGTTCTTCTTGGGTCTTGAGAACTCATTCTATGAACTTGAGAAAGCCTAAAATAGTGTTTCATGCAATTTTATTCAAACCATGGACTTGTAAACAATCTTAAAACAACATATATTAACTATATACATTCTCACATATGCATAATTTCCTTTAAATATGATCTTCATACCTCATTAGGCTAGGTAGGGTCTAGGAGTGGTTTAGGTATAGACTTGTTCTGAAGGTCTTAACCTTGTAGGCTCACCCTTAGACTCTCATGGATGCTTCTAAACTATATAATATCTCACATGCTTGAGTTTACTCACATCATAATGAAACCAAATCATACCTTCACCATGCCATGAATGTGCTCAAGCTTCCATTAAACTTAACACCTTGTCATGTTTCTTCCATGTCATGATCTCAACAAATCATAAAATAAGTAGACATAAGACATCATAACACACTTATATCACTACACCATTCTGTTTATAATGACAAAAATATTCCAAAACCTCATACAACCTAAAACCACATGACCAAGCTTTATATGACTTAATATCTCTCTTCCATGCACCTAAACACTTTTGACATCATCTTTGACATAAACCTTGAATTTCATGCAAACATAATACTTTAGTTTCCTTCAAATTATCTTTCATGACAACATGCTTTGATGAAAACACTCCATAAATTCCCCTTGTCACATCAACACACTGCTAACTAAGCACACTCTCTCACTAACATCAACCTCATGCAAGATGCACCTTTGACATCAATTGCAATAATCAATAATCTCCCCCTTTGTATTGATGGAAACCACTCTAAAAAACTTCTCTCAACAAGCAGATTCTCCCTCATTTTGAAATTTCTCCCCCTTTGACATACATGATAAAGTAACGTCTACAACTTCTTGGATCACACTCCTTGAAACCAAAACACTCAATATATAGACTATGAGTTTATGAGTCATCATAAAAATATGATCCCCTTATCTCCATGCATACCTTCTTATCATTATTCACCTATATTTAGAGCTAAAGAACCACTTGATTATCTCCCCTTAAGCACTTGACTTCCTTAGTGATTGCTAGGGGTAGTAACTTCACCCAATTCCTATCTTAGGTGTTCAAATGTTGCTTTTGGATGTGGCTTGGTCAAAATGTCTACAATTTGATCATGTGTAGAAACATATTCAAGTTTGAAACTTTGTTCACTTACCTTCTTTCTTAGGAAATTATACTTGATAGAATATGCTTAATTCTTTAGTGCATGACAGGGTTTTTTTAGACACTTATAGCACTTTTATTATCATAATAGATTGGGTTAGGACCATCATACTCCACCTTGTAGTCTTTTAAGGTCTATCTCATCCATAGTACCTTAGTGTAACATAAAATATGCTTAAATTTAATTATCATCATAAGTGGATAATGATATTGATGGTTGCTTCTTGCTCATCCACAGAACTAGACACCCACCTAAGAAGAAAGCTCCTCCACTAGTACTCTTCCTATCATTTAGGCTTCCTTGATAGTTTGTATCTATATAGGCTATCAAATTGAACTCCTTGATACTTAGATAACACAACCCAAACTCTATAGTCCCCTTGAGATACCTAAGTATCCTTTTTACTACTTACAAATGATTTTTCTTTGGATCTACTTGAAACCTTCCCACAAGTCCTACTACTTGCATGATGTCAAGTCTAGAGGTAGTGGTGTATAGAAAAATTCCATTCATTGACTTATATGATGTTTGATTGAACTTTGGAGACTCATCTTCCTTGCTCAAATTAAAACCTATGATTATAGGTGTAATAATTACCTTACAATATTTCATCTCAAACTTATTCAACATCGCTCTTATACACTTGGATTGAGAAATGAATCTACCTTTTCTAGATTGAATGATTTGTAACCCAAGAAATAATGATAGTTATCCCATCATGGACATCTCAAATTCCTTCTTCATCACATCTATAAAGTCCTTAGTCATGTTATCATTATTTATACCAAAGTTGATTTTATCCACATA
Source organism: Torreya grandis (assembly GCA_037957365.1). Classification (NCBI taxonomy): domain Eukaryota; kingdom Viridiplantae; phylum Streptophyta; class Pinopsida; order Cupressales; family Taxaceae; genus Torreya; species Torreya grandis. Next base: position 657,757 of record JARHVA010005777.1, read on the forward strand.
GATAACTATAATAAATCGATGGTCATATTCAGTCTTTATATATAGATTACTATTTTCAACTCTTAATTTGAATCCTTGATCTAACATATATTTTTTTAATCTGGCATACCAATCTCTAAGAGCTTACTTCATACCATAAAGATCCTTTTTCAATCCCAAAACATAGTCCTTATTACCTGATAGTGAGAAATACTCAGGTTGATCTATGTATACCTCTTCTTCTAAGTTTTCATTTAAAAAGGTAGATTTGACATCCATCTAGTTCACCTTGAACCCTTAGAATACTTTATATGCTAGAAACAATCTGATGGCCTCTAATCTTACCACTAGTGAAAAGGTGTCCTCAAATTATACCCCTTCAACTTATGCATATTCATTGCATACCAATCTAGCCTTGTTCCTAGTGACTTCTCCATATTCATTCAAATTGTTTTTAAACACCCATTTTGTGCCAATGACATTCTTATCTTTAGGCCTTGGAACTAGTTCCCAAGTCTCATTCATCTCTATTTGGTGTAACTCCTCATTTATAACACCTATCCAAAACTTATCTTTGATTGATTCTACAAGGTTCTTAGGTTCAATCTTGGAAAATAGAGCAACATTCTCTTGATTTAGGTTACTTATTAGTCTTCTCCTTGTTTTCTTACCTACATCCTTATTGCCAATGATTTGTGATTCAGGATGATCTCTTTTAATCTATCTTGATGGGTCTTTTGAGTCTTGTCTTTCCTCAAATTCTTATTCTTCCTCATCAACCTTTATAGTTTCATCTTCATTTTTGAGGTCCATATTCTCTAATGTATCATTTGAATGTGAGTGTGATTTCCTTGTCTCATCAATCTTTGCATTGGTGTCTTCCACTATCTTCTGCAACGTCATGTTATAACATCTATAAGATAAACTCACTAATGAGTATCCCAAGAAAATACCTTCATCAAACCTGGAATCAAACTTTCTTAAGTCTTCATCATCTCTTTTTATGAAACATTTTCTCCCAAACACTCTAAATTATTCCACATTAGCATGTTTGCTTTTCCACAATTCATAAAGAGTCTTTTTTCCATTAGTCCTTATCTATCCTCTATTCAAAATGTGGACTACAGTGCTTATTTCCTCTCTCTAATATCCATTAGATAATCTATACTCGTTTATCATGGTTCTTATGATCTCTTAAACTGTCTTATTCTTTCTTTCCACTACCTCATTCTACTGAGGTTTCCTAGTTATTGAGAACTATATCCTTATCCAATGGACCTCACAAAATTCATAAAACTCATTACACCAAAACTCTCCTCGTTTATCAAATATTAGGCACTGGATCTTCCCATTCTTCTCATTCTAAATAAGGCCTTGAATTCTTTAAACTTGTTAAGAGCTTCTGACTTTTATTTCAAGAATGTTATCCAAGTCATTCTCATGTAGTCATCTATGAGTAATATGAAGTAGTTGTCTCCTTGAATACTTTGAATTTTTTTAGGCCCATAGAGATCAATGTGTATTAAATCTAAAGGTACTGTAGTAGAGTACTCCTTAGAATTGAACATTCTTCTAGTCTACTTACCATGTTGACATGCCTTGAAAAGTATGTTTGTTGTTTTGGTGATCTTAGGCATGTTCTTTATAGACTCATTAGTTCTTATTTTGACAAAATTATAAAAGTTTAGGTGGCCTAACATTCTGTTCTATAGCCAAATTTAATCTATCTTGCTCATAAATCATTTCTCATTATTGATTTCATTCAAGACATATAGATTGTTCTTAGTCCTCTTACCATTGGCAATTAGCCTTCTTGATTTATCTCTCCTTATATCGCATCCTCTATCATGAAAAGTTAGTGTGTGTCCTTGGTTTCACATTTAACTTACACTTAGAAGGTTATGTTTCAAACCTTCCACATATAACACATTATTTATCTTGGTCTTGCCATTTTCCAAACTCAAGATACCCTTACCAACTATATTGGTATTTGTGTTATCTCCAAATTTCACTATTATTATAGCATTCTTATTCAATGAGATGATATTTCTCTTGTCTCCTATCATGTGGTTTGAGCAACCAATATCTATATACAATTTCATGCCTTCATCTTGAATGTGAAAGGTGGTCTAAGCTAGCATAGATTCTTCTCCTTTAGTCTTCTACTCCTCCTTAACAAATAATCCATCTTGACTCTTGGGCTTAATATGATTAGTCCTAACTTTATTTAGCTTCCATACCAATTTTTGACTCTTCTCATGCACTCTAGGAGTTACATATACATTATTAAGTCTTGAGGACCTTTTAAACATACTAGGATAGAATATTACAATGTGTCACATATTATGATAACTATAATAAACAACATTAATATACTTATCTCTTAATTGATCACTCATTCTCCCATGATCCTATGATAACTCATCCTTTGATGCCATTCTTATTATATTGGGATGCTTGATTGTTCTCTTCATGTTGACTTTCATGTTGGTGATCTTGAATTGTTCAAAATTCTCATGCTCTTTCTCAAACTTGCTCATATTTTCTATGAGATTCTTATTCTCAACCTTTAAGGAATCTAGCTATGTATTCAACTGATCATACTCAACTTATTTTGATCTATAATTTGTATTGACACCTTCTAATTGATTCTTGAGATCCTTAATGGTCTTTTCATTCTTTTTAATTTTTTGGACCATGTCACTCTTTAAGGTACATATGTGTTCTTTAATATCATTGACCATAGATCTCAACTAATTATTCCTCCTTTTTTGATGCTTCAAATCATCTAGGGTACTTATGAGCTCATATTCAAGGTCTAATTTAACTTCTGCTTCTTCACTATCATATTAGAATTCTTTCTCATATATGTTATCTCCTTCTACTTGATCACTAGATATATTATGCTTCTTAAGATCACATTCAAGCTGTTAGGCCTATTTTAAAGGTCAAATATATGATACTAATTATTGGAAGCACAATGATTGAGAGGGTGGGTGAATTAATCTTTAAAAACTTTAATTCAATTACATCCACTCATCTATGACCTATGAAAGTAACACAGTGATCTAGCAATGCATTAAAAACCAATCACATGAGCATGAAACAAGATAACACATCACATATGTGGGAAAACATAAATGGGAATAAAACCCAATAAAACAAATCTTGGACATATTATCCTATTAAACAATGTATCAAATTTAGTTGAGCATCAACCCAACATAAAGCACAAACCCCAATTTTATCAAGTACCTAATTTCTAGGAGGATACAACCCCCTATGAATAAGAAGTGAATTATTCAAATGAAACTTATTCAATAACAAAATTTCAAGGTAGATCCAAATACCTCTTGACCAATTACCAACTTGATAAGTACCAATTTAGCAAGTTCCAACATGCAAGGAAGCTTCAACTCCCTCTAGCACTAACTTAGTCAATCACACTTTTTTCCACTAAGATATTTATCTAATACATATAAAATATATCCATTATCATACATAAATATCACTTCTTCATCTCTACTCCACTTGATCTCACTCAAAACTTCCTCTAGGCTTCTTTGATCAACTAGCCCTCTTCAAGATTGAATAGGTCATGTGTCCTTGATATTCATCTATATAATACATAGGCTCATTTATTTATCAATCCATTCGCTCCCTCTTAGCTTGCTCATAAAGGCCCAACATACCTTATATATATACTCATCTCTTATTCATAAACCACTTGTTCAGCCAAAAACACTTAAGCTCTTAGTTAATACATATAATAGGTCTTAGGAAATAATAAACATGATAAAAATGATATTTGAATACCTTTTGGTCTGTCATAACTCTATTAGACTTCATTTGACTTTTAGGTCTCATGGAGACCTAATTACATTAGGCCTTCTTATCAACACATTACCATTTGATACCTTGAAAATAATTACGCATATATAGACATAAATAAAATTATAAAAAAAACTAAAATAGACCTTATAAAACATCCTTTGATATCCATAACACCTTTTAGATCCAACTCCTTCATGAAAACCTCTCAATAGTACTCAATCCTTTAGGCATGTGTACACCAAAAGTCTACCATTCAATACTAAAGTTCAAACACACTTAGGCCAATAAAAAATGATTAATAAAATAAATATATAAAATATACATGACATCAGGTTCATTAAAAAATGCATTAGACACTTTCATTTAGAGCTTGAGGCTTCAAAATCATCTCGGCAACTTACTCACTTAGAACTAGCAATTTTCCTCAAAGACCAGTCATAGTGACTTTGGACTCCAACACATATGTAGACACTTTAAGATAATATTAATTCATTAAAAATATTATATTACATCATCATAATATACCCAATCATAAAACACATATGGTCTAATAAAAAAATATTGGTCTTTCAAACCAATCTCATGACCTTATATCTCACAGTCTTATCTGAACCAAACTATTATTTTTTGAGTAAGTTTTTCACCATAGACATGACATCCAAAGATTATTAAAAGAATTAAAATGTATTAAAATTAATAAAAAACATATTTATGCACTTTTTTTCATCATTATATCATTAAAACACAATCCAATTCATCTTCTCACTGTTGCCTGGGTTTTACATTGTTTGCACCATTAGGCATGTTAGCAACTAACTATTAGAATAATTGAAGGGTATAACCTATCCAAAAAACTTCATAGGAATTTATTACGAGTATTTATATCCTTAATCCATCTATTTTATTTTCTTGACCAATGTAACTTTTGAGATCTACAATAACTTCTTGATAAATAAGCCTATATCTTTGTATTTTCTCTCTCATCTAATTAATGACCACCACTGAGAGGTACTTGGGAGAGTTAAATGCATGATAAAATAGTTTTATATTCATTTTATGCCATTATAATCTTATTTTAAAAATATATTTCGCATTGGGTCCTTATTAGGGTTTTAGGGAGGTTTAATGCAAGTTTTGGTGTTAACGATTGTTCATAAAGGACTGCCCCTTAAATATAAAACCAATGCCATTAGATATTATATAGGAAAATTTACCATCTCTCCTTAATATATTATGTTCCCATGAAAATTTTATACATACTAATGAATGCATTAAAGTGCTTCTTAGGTCTTGAGACCTCATTCCATGAACTGAAGAAAGCCTAAAATAGTGTTTCATGCAAATTCCTTCAAACTATGGCCTCAATTTTTGTTAAAATTATTAAAAAACATATATTACCTCTATCCATGGTCAAATATGCATATTTTCCTTGAAATCTGGTCTTCATACCTCATTAGGCTTGGTAGGGTCTAAGAGTGGTCGAGGTGTAGACTTGGTATGAAGGTCCTACCCCTATAAGCATACCCTATGACTCTCATGGATTATTACACACCTTAATCACATGATAAAACAATGCCATAAAATATCTCACATGATTTATTTTACTCACCTCATCATGCCACCATCTCATACCTTCACCATGCCATGACTCAGCTCCAGCTTCTAATGCACTTAACATCTTGACCTATTCCTTCTATGTCATGATCTCAACAAAACATCAAACAAGAAAAACTAAGGCATCACTACATAATTCTCTTTATAATGACAATAATCTCCCATAGCCTCATACAGACCTAAAACGACATGACCAAGCTTCATATGACTTGATATCTCTCTTCCATGCACCTGAACACCTTTGACATCATCCTTGACATCAACATTGAATTTTATAAAACCATATTACATTAGTTACCTTAAAATTCTCTTTCATGATAACATCATTCAATGAAAACACTCCATCAATTACCCTTGTCACATCAACACACTACTAACTAGGCACATTCTCTTAATGAGGTATGGGGTGTAATTAAATTTGTAATGTTTTATGTTGAAATAGTTGTTTGGATTACTATGTGTGGTTTAGACCTAGGGTTAGGGCTATAATTAGGGATATGTGGGTATAATTTAGGATGAAAGTGGTAGAGGGGGTAAAATTGTGGAGGGGTAGTATAGGTAGGAGAGGGTAAATGGGTTTAGATAAGATTTTAATTTTTTTTGGTTAAGGTTTTGATAGATTTAGGATGTTAGGGTTAGGGTTAGATCATTTAAGTTCACTATATAGTGACCATCGATAGTCGATATCAACCATCACCAATTGATGAGTGACCATTAGTCATTGATAGGTGATTGTTTATAGGTCATTATGTGGTGACCATTAACAATTGATGACCTAACCATTGGTGATCGATTATTGATTGGTGATGGTTCCAAAAGGAACCATCACTAATCAAAACTTGACTATCGATGGTCAATGTTAGAATAAGTTTGGTATAACAATTAGGGTTTGGGTAAATTGAGGGAGGTTCTATAAGTCTAGGTAAAAAATGAAGAGTGTGGGTGTGTTTAGGAAAGGGTTAAGGGTAAATGGGTAGATAGATGAGGCAAGGTAGGTAAAGTCTAAGGTAAGTTTATGGTGTAGTTTGATATAAAAGGTGAATATGTAATAGGTAGTATTTCATAGGTTATTTTTGATGAGATAGGTGAACTAAGGTATTAGTATGATTGTGTAGGTGAAGGAGCAAATATAGATTCAATATCAAGTGTTGTAGTTTCTAGATGAGGTTTGTCGAGAAATGATAGGCCAAGAGTGAGACCACCTATTAGTAGTGGGTTTGGTCAGTATTAGGTACTATCAATACATGCACTAGGATGTAGATATGTTAGTGGAACTCATTTAGAGATGGGATACAACCACTAACACATTCCTACTTCCTACTAGATAGATGATGATCCTACTAGATGGTATTCATTAGATCATGTGGCTATCATTATGAGGTGATCTAATAGAGCACATTAAGGGTGAGAAGTAGGACTAGCTCATGGGTATGTTTTATGGTGATGATGGGGAAAATGTAAGGTGGCATGCTATAGGTCTACACTATGTACCCCTATATCATATAGATAGGGGTATGAGATGGGTTGTCACCATGATGATGATGGTAGTAACTTGTTACACATTGCCTAAATTGAATAGTGGTAGGTTTCCTTTATTATTATTGGGTGTTTTGGTCATCATGATGATGGATCAAATACTTTATGATTGGGGACCTATTTTGTTAGTGTATATATATCAAGAGCTTTAGGGATTTAGGATGCATAAGAGGTATGGTATTAGTGTTGGGTTTGTGTTGTATTGCTAGGCTTATGAGCACATCAGAGTTCTTTGACTAGGTGGGCTACCATGACATGGCTTTATTCATATGGACTTTAGGGTAGGGTTCATGAAATGGAGGTATGAATATACACTCATAGGAATTGGAGGAGGGACACATGATATATAGTGGTACAAAGACTAATTGGATGCACTAGTGGTGGGTGACATGGTATGGTGACCATATGTCTAGGTTCCTTCATGGGTCAGCCATATGAGGTAGATTGTATCACTACAGAGCTATAAGTGGATCTACATGAGGTGAGATATGAAGGTATAATTGATCCCTTTTAATAGGTTGAGGAGATATTTTGGCTTGGTATAGGATATCCCTAGCGATTTCCCTAGATATAGGAGGGAGGACATAGAGTTCCCATTTCCAACCCTAGAACTAGAGGAGGTATTTATTGATTAAAAGGAGCTACTAATGAGGGCTAAGATTGATGATGCAAGCATTACTAATGGCTACCCTATGTGGTTTTATGCACACTATAATTTAACCATTTTTAGAGGTGATTTGGGCATACAAGACATGGACATGGATATAGATGTATGGGGTGGTGATTAGAGGGGTGTGGATGCCCTAAATAGATAGGTATTTATTATTGAGAGGGATAAAGAATGGGTGGTACTAGCCATGGCATAGGCATCCTTAGAATCAATAAATTAGGAGAGGGATACATCATAGGGCTATGTGGCCACACTAACTAGGGAAAGGGATTAGGATAGGGATCAGATAACCATGGTTATACAAGAAAGAGACTCTCTCAAGTAGGCAGGAGGGAAAACACCAACACCTATATGACCATCAAGGATTATCACCATGGTAAGATATGTCATGATAGTGGAGGAGTTATTTTACTATGAGGCCTTGGTTTTCACATGTCTCTCATATGAGCCCAAATGGGGTGAGTATAAAGAAAGGATCATTGGAGGGGCCAAAAACATGATACCAGGTCAGTGGGCTACATCTGTAGGATGATAGGTAGGCTTAGGAGGTGCATAGGCTCTAAGAGGTGGTGGTGATCTAGGGTCATAGATTGTTATGAGATATTGTATTTTGATGTATCATATGATTTTGATACTAGCCTATGAGCTGATGTAGTGAGATGTATATGTAATTTGAGAGACATGTTCATTGTTGTGTATATGTGATAAATATTTTAAATATGAGTGCATAATATATAGATGTGATCATTGTTAATGATTTATGCTGATTTTTATGGATGTGATGTTGTTTATGATGATTATGTTTATATTATTTATCATGTTATGGTTTATGTGTACACACTTAGTCAAGCATGTGATGATGTGGCTATTTAATTTATGCTCATGATGATATTCAATATTGATGGATGTTGTTCATGATAGATAATGTTTATGATTAGTAGGAGATGACTAGGATATTTTTCTATAATTTTTATTGTTATGGATGATGATGATGTAATTTATGTTCATGACATGGTTATGGGTTAATAGATCATAGTTTTATGGATGTGATAGATGGTAGGATGATTATGATGTTATGATCAGGTGATGTGATGTTTATGATATGATGATGTTTGTTATGATGAGATGCTTTGTTATAAATGTGGATGAATCTTTGCTTTCTTACCTAGATAGACATGTGATGGATAACATATGTGGATGATGTATGATTGCATAGTGATATGTGTTTCATGATTAGTTAGTGTTGCTAGTTATTTGGATGAGTTGATTGTGATGTTATTATAAGTAAAGACATGTTGAGGAAGATTATATGTGATGAGTTATTTAATTATGATGTTATAAAAGGTAATGTTGTGATGATTGTATGCTTGTTATGATGGATAAGATGTTCTTGTGATGAAAAACACTTAATCAAGGCACAACACATAATAAAACACATAATTGGTTTTTAAATGTTTTTAATGAGATGCATATGATTAGATGAAGGGCATTGACACATAAATGAAGTTGGATTAGAAAACTAAAATTTGAGGGAGATAGGCTAATCAAGAGACACATGTTATAATGAATGTATCAACAAGTAAATATGAGAGAATAAGAAGAAGGCATGATGCTTCTGACTAAAATAAACTAAATTAAAATTGGATTATGAATATAAGTCCTTCAAATGATTCTCATTAGCATTCATTAGTTGGTTAAAAAGGTGTCTTGATCACATAATTTCAAGTAAGCTCAAAATCCCTTGCTTAAGGAATGAATAAAGGGGATATGGTTGAAAATGAAACCTTCTTATGAGACTAGATTGCCTCTTTTGTAGGTCACCAAATAGCTAGTATAAATAAGTCCATGTTATATAAGGTGTAGACTGATTGATGTAGAAAGCCCATTTATGAAAGCCAATTATGGCTTCCAAAATTATTTTTGCCTTTTTTTATTTTTGATAATGGGTCTTTTTCTATTTTTTTATTGCTTGGGGGAAGTTGATCAATGCAGGAAGCTTCCAAGAAATTGCTATGCTTTGACAAATGCTTTACTCAGCCATCCTTTAAGGGAGTAGTCTAGGTTTGTGATCTTTATTTAAGGCTATTTATAGCTATCCTTCAAGGGCAAAGTCTACCTTATAGTGAGAAATTATGATATGTTTTGGCAGCTTTCCTTCAAGGGATCAATCTATGATTGCTTGGAATGACCCATCTGAGTTTCGGTATTTTATGGTTTTTTTGTTATTGACATGGATTTACTTATATGGGCTTAAAAGGTTCACCTATATGAAGGAAAAACTAGAGCATAATAAGGTTGATGATGGGTAAAAGGGGTTTAAGTGACAATGACCATGTGAATCCATCCTATAAGGGGATGGAAAGTACCATGAAGATCATGCCATGGGTAGAGTCATGGTACCCATGTTCAATATTAGGCTAAGGTTGTAATGGATAATCACATGATTTAGCTTTAATCAATTATCCTTAAAAGGATATGAATGTGGGTGAAAACAAGGGATAAGCTTAAGTTAGACAAAAAGGTGAGTTTGATCCTATTTAATAAAATAAAGGATGTAGATGCAAAGCATTGAGTGCCTTAGGTTATAGTTTCCCTTCAAGAGAGGATAATTAGTAATCTCTTGATCTATACTTATGTGTTATGATATAAGGTCCAAGCCAATTAAAAAAAAACTTTCCTTTCTTTCTTTTATCCATATTGGTGATATGTTGATTTTAATTTAGGATGAGGTCTCTGATATTGAATTCTCATAATTTAAGGTGTTTTTTATAAGTGCACTTTATTCACTCTTGATAGAAATTAAGGTGGGTGAATGTGACTAAATAACATTCGTCAAGTAGCTCAAGTTGGGATAAACATTCTTGACAATAATTGTTCTAAAAAATGAGATCTTGCAAGGATATGTAAAAATAGGGAATTTTTACTTTAAGAGGCAAGATAGCCTCTGCTCTAAACATAAGAGAGAAAGGGGTAGCACTCATAAGGGTTTAAATGCTAGTATGATATGCCTATAAGGTGAAAGGGATGTGCAATTGCCAATCCCAACTAGATGCATTGACCATTTTAGTTAGCATGTTGTTGAGAGTTTTGTTAGGGGTTTTTACCTATACATTAACTTGTGGATGATAGGGTGATGAGAAAATTAACTTGATAATGAATACATCATAAATTCCTTGGACTTGTTTGTTTTTGAAATATTTGCCATTATCGGTGATAATTTTATGAGGAACACTAAAATGATAGATGATGTGATGGTTGATAAAGTTGATAATATTTTTAGCTTTGGTTGAGATGAGAGGAATAAATTCTACCCATTTATGAAATATTCCATTGTATTGATGATAAAATGATGTCACTATGAATAATGGGGGTTAATTTCTTCAATGATATCTAGACCCCATTGTGAGAAGGGCTAGAGATCTTTAGATATTTGAAGACTATGGCTAGGTGCGTGATGTAAATTGGCATGTTGTTGACATTTGACACACTTTTTGCACATAATCACAACAATCTTGGTTAAGGGTGGGATAATAATATCCAAAGTAAAAAATGCATTTAGTGATGGCAAGGCCACTGAAGTGTCCCCCATAGATCACATCATGCATTTCTTTGATAGCATGAGATATTTCATGACTATGTAAGCAATGGAAGAGGAGACCATCAAAGATTCATTTATAAAGAATTCCCCCCAGTATGGTATAACATGAGGTGCCCTAGATAAATTCTCTTTTAGCATTCCTAAAAAGGTTGGAAGGGATGATGGCAAGGTTGAGGTAGTTGACAGTCTATTGGTAACAAAGGTCAAGTTGGGTTTCCTCCACATTAAAGATGGTAGGAAAGTCTAATTGGACATAAGAGGGATAGATAAGTTGATGGATAATGATAGATAGCTTAGACTTAGAGGGTACATATGGGATCTAAGATGTGAGGGAAGCCATTGTATTAGCAAACTTGTTCATAAATTATGGAGTGGTTTGGATATAATAGTGTTCAAATGATGCTAAGAGTATATCAGCTAGTTATTTTTACTATTACAAAACATAATTATTGCATTAATAATATCCATTGATTTAACTGGCCATAAGTTGAGAGTCACAAAAAATGTTAATCATTTTAACTCCCAAGGCCAAAGTAATTTGGAGACCTATCACTAGGGATTCATATTCAGACATATTATTGGTACATTCAAAATCAATCCTAAAGGATAAAGGAAGAGGTTAACCATTTAGGGGGATGAGAATGATGCTAGCTCCCCCATCGTGTTGACACTTTGACCCATCAAAGAACATAGTCACTTAATAGGTGAAGTCAGCTTGAGAAAGGGTCATGATGGAATCATTGGGAAACTCAAGGGGAGGAGATTGATTGTCTACTAAGGGTGATTTATCCAATTGGTCAGTAATGAATTACCCTTTAATTGATTTTTATTAGAGGAACTCAAGATAAAATTCAGCCAAAACACATGAGCCACTTAGTCATATGTTGATTTTGGTGTGGCTTAGAGTGCATATACTTGAATGGGTCAATGTTGGTTATGATATAGGTATTATAGTTGAGAAGTTATTGTAAAAGTTTGGTGGCCATAAAGACCAAGGTGAGGTAAAGTTTCTTGTTATGGGTGTATCAAGTCTCATACTCTACAAGCGCATGGCTAATGTAGTAGATAACTTGCTATTTATGTTGCTCATCCTGATGAGCTATCATTTACCCTAAGGAGTGGTCGATGGTAGAGATATAAGGGTAAAAAGGTTGATCTTCCTTAGGAGGAATGAGGATAGGTGGAGATATAATGCACTCTTTAACTGAATTAAAGGCCTTTTAATATTCATTATTCCACTTAAAAAATACATCCTTCTTAAGAAGGTGGTGGAAAGGTTGGCATTAATTTGAGAGATGAGAGATAAAGTGATGAATGGATTGGAGCTTGCCCTATAAGATATGAAGTTGCTTCAGGTGGGAAGGAGGAGGCATGTTAATGATCATTTTGATTTTGGTAGGGTCAACTTCAATTCCTCAAAGGGAGATGATGAATCCAAGGAGCTTTATTGATAAGATCTCAAAGATACACTTCTTGGGGTTAAGGTGGACATGGTAATGGATGGGGCATTCAAAGATAATGTTAAGAATGAAAAAAATGATATTTAAAACATTTGGATTCCTAAGAAGGTCATCAACATAGTCTTCGATGATTATGTGAATAAGGTCATGGAAGATGTAGGTCATAGCATGTTGGTAGGTTATACCAACATTCTTTAGACCAAAAGGTATGAACCTATAACATAAAGTTCTCCATGGTGTAAGCAAGGTGGTTTTGTGTTGATATTTAGGGATAATTAAGCTATGATTACAACCTGATAACCCATCCATAAGAGATATATCTCATGGTTAGCTGTAAGAGAAATAAGTTGGTCAATGCTTGGTAAAGGAAAGTCATCCTTAGGTTAGGCAAGGTTAAGGTCATGAAAGTCCACACAAATGCAAATTCACCTTGTGGATTTGGCAACAAGTATGATGTTTGAGACCCATTAGGGATAATCAATGGGTTGGATGAAATTGATGGATAGGAGATGCTGAAGCTCTTCTTTTACAATAAGGGCTATGAGAGGGTGCATTCATGAAAGTTTCTACTTAAATAGCTTGGCATCATGGTTGGTGAATATATTATGGGTAGTGATTTAGGGGTAAATTCCTAACATGTCAATGTAATACCAAGCAAATTCTATGTTGTGGTCTTACAAGAAGGAAGGGAAGTCCCAAAGCTCCTTGGGATTTAATAATTGGCCAATTTTGATAATTCACAAGTTATTTTAAGTACCCAAGTTGATATCCTTGGTGGATTCATTCAACATGGTTGAAGTCTTAGGAGGGAGATATTTATGGATAGAAGAATCTTCTACACCAAGATAGGTGAGAATAGAATCATCATCTTGACACTAAATGGTATTAATGGTAGGAGAGTCATCCCATCTCATCTCAGGATGAGTCAGAGGAATGGTTATAGTTGCACCATACTTTTAATAAGTCAAGGGTAAAAGGTTAATCATGATGAAAAAAGTTAGGGGGGATGATGTCAGAATCCTCAATTATTGATGGTGGAGTGGTAGGTGAAGATGGGATTTCCTCGTCAATGATAATAATGAGAGGTGGGTTGGTTTAATTTGTAGGTGGAGTGAAGCCAAGGACATGATTTTCTTGAGGTTTTTGGGTCTTGATTGGAAGAAAATCATGCATCTTGTGTTCATACTGAACTAGATCAAACCCCTTACAAGCACACATATAAAGATATATCTTGGCAAATTTTGATTCATCTAGATAGGAGAAACTAAAGGTGAATGGTCAAGGTGAGAAAGAGGTGGTGAAAGTGTCAAGGGGTTTATCAAGTCCTTCATAGATGAAATTAGTTTGACAAGTTGAGGGCCCAAAAGGAACAATAGCTCCAATATTGGGGTCACAATCGAGTTGTTGGTCAATATTCCCATACTCTTGTAGAGTAGGAAAAGTGTCTAGTGTCAAAAGGCAATACTCCCCTAATGAAAGATGTTGGAAGGTTGATTCCAAAGGATATATTATGGGGATTTGGGTGGAAGGGAAAGATGAACTGGTGGATGCTTCATTGGTAGAAGAAGCTGGGGATTCATATTTTATTGGTAAAGGATTGTTGGATGGAGTAAGGAGAATGTCATTGGGTTGGTATATCATGTTGCATGATGTAAAAGGACTCAGGTCAGCTTGTATGGTAACAACTTGACCTTCATGTTCAAATTTGACACATCAGGGTAGGGTAGATGGCACATAACCCATAGAATGAATCCAAGGGCATCTCAAAAAAATGTTGTACTAGAACTCACCTACCATGTAGAAAATCTTAGGAAGCATGTGGGCTCCTAGATGAATGTAAAGGACAATAGTTTCTAAGGTTATGGCCATGGTATCATTGAATGATCAAACTACTATTGAGGTTTCTAACATAATGTTCTCTACTAATTTGAGTTGGTTGTATGCATGGGAGGAGATAATGTTGATGTTACTTCCCCCATCAATCATAATCCTCAAGCTATGGGTTTGGTTGATATATGAGGTAATAAAAAGGGGAAGATATAGGTCATCTAGATGGATGGAGGGTATTTTTGAATCCTTGAAGGTAACAAGATTGGAAAGTTGAAGAGATTAGACAAAGGATACTAGAGGTTGTGGGTCTTCTAATTGAACTTTGATGGAATGCAAAACCTCTATCATTGCTTAGTGGTAGTGGGGTGAGGTATTGATGAGTTTATATAAAAGCATCTTCACCAATTTTTGGTGAATCTATTTCATAACTACTCATTGGATTGAATTGGATGGGTTGGATTGAGGGGGATACAAAATGGACACATTGGGTTTGGTTAGAGGTAAAGGTGATTGGTCTTGGATAGGTGATTAGGTGGTGGAAGAAGGATATGTCTATGGAATGGACACCTTTTCCTTCCCTTTATCCTTTAGTTAATCCTATGATCATGTGACCACATGGATGATATGAATTTAGGGAGGAGTTAGGATAGAGGATTGATTTAGTTCATCTTCACTCTGAGGTGAGAGTGGGGGAGTAGGTAAGTTTTGGTTGATGGCTCTTGGTTCATGGATTAGTGGTGGGATCATAAGATTTTCATCTAATAATAGGTCATCATTTTGGTATAGTTGATAGGCTAATACTTGGAGATCTTTATAGTTCTCAGTATCATGCCTAGGTATCCTATGGTATGAGCATACTAATTTTTCATTATACCAGGATGGTTTAGGAGTATATGGGTCAAATGGTTAGATAGGTGGTAAGGTTAAGCAATATGCTTGTAATAACCTCTACAGGATGGTTGAGTAAGACTTGAGAAAAAGTGGCAAAGACATGGAGGTCTTAGGTTTGGTAGTTAAGGTGGAAGCCCTTTTAGGAATAGGTTTGATGTTAAGAGTTTTAGGTGAAGGAACATTCTTGGTGGATAGTTTTGGTATGGATTGCTTAGGGGTGAAAGGTGTTGGGGTAGATGCCTAAGAAGTAGACAATTTGGTTATAATAGGTTTGGTGAACATAGGTGAGGATGAAATTAGGAGTGATGGTGTCACCAAAATTAGTGGTTAGGTTTGGGTTTTTCCTTGGATGGTTGGATTTTTTACTAAGGTATAAGGGTGAGGTCCCAAAATAGAAGGCAAAGTGGAAAGAGGAGGTAGAGTTTTGGTTTGTGGAATCTTGGGTGGTTTTACCTTCTTTTTTGCTTGGTTTGGGGTTTCTTTGATAGGTTTTATGAAGTTAATTCCAATTTCAATAAGGGGTGAGTAAGGTCCTAAATAGGGAATATGCCAAGGTTTTTGGTGGGCTTGGTAAGAATGGTAGAAGGTGACTTCATTATTTTAGGTGGAGTTAGTTCGAATAGTTTAGGTATGGTTTGATTTCTAGAGGTTTCTAATGGCTTGGTTATGGTGATAGTGGGTTTAATAATGGAGATGGAAGGTAGCGATGATAGTGGCATGGTTGGAGGTTATTTCTTGGTAGGGTAAGGAATATTGAGATAGTGCTAAAATATGGCATGATTTACATTGGGTTAAGATAAGTACTCCAAGTTTTGAACTAGTCTATAAAAAGGCTTATAAACAGGTTTGATCCCTTCGATTCTAAGCTCAAAGATCAAAACCTTAGGTAGACAGAAAGAAGTGGTTGCCTCATCCTCTTATTCAATCAAAGGCTCTAAGGTTTGGGAAGATGAGTCTCCTATGGGAGAGGTAGGTAGGGTGATCTCTTCTTTAGGGATGCTTTCCAAAGGAAGGGTAGATTGTTGTATGATATAAGAGAAGGATACGGTGGTAATGGTTACCTCTTTTGGTATGTCTTCCAAAAGAGAGGTGGGTGAATAAAATACCTAAATGAGTGGAGAAAGTGGAAGGGTTGTTTCCTTGGTCTCATTTTCTAAAGTACTAGAGAGCGACTCCACTACATCAATAAGTGGAGGGGAGAGAAAGGTAGTTTCATCAATGGTTTCCTTAGCAATGAGTTGACTAATAATTGTGTTAATGGTATGGACTTTGTGGTTATGAGAGAATTATGATCTATGGTTTTCATTATTTTAAAAAGGGGCATGGTTAGAAAATGGCTATCTAAAGATGTCAAGTGATTGATTTATGGGTGATTTGGGGTTATCCAATACAAGTTCCCCCTTGTTGATTAGATTTTGGATGCATTCTTAAAGGTATTTCACCTAATAATGTCATGTAAAATGACATGGTGGAAGGAAAAAAATTCATTATCCTTATAAGAACTAGGTATAGGATGAGAGGAATCAACTTACCTCATTTGATTTGAAGGCAAAATTCTTGTTTCTCAATTTTAACTTCCCCTCATCAATGGATCTATTCTCTAATTTTTGTACCATGGTAAAATACTCATCAAAGTTCCTAAAGATATAAACCCATAAAGTAGAGGAGATGTGTTTGGCACAAGCCTAGGCAAAGATTTCAATTAACTCAGGTTGGGGAAAAGAGAAAGAGAGTTGATTTATCAAGCTTCTCCAATGAGTTATGAAGTTGGGTATGGACTAATCATCAAATTTATGAATGGAGTAGAGATCGGTTAAGGAAACTTTCTTAGAAATTTTTATGAAAAAGTGATTTAAGAAATTTTGAGTTAGTTCGGTAAAAGAAAAGAGGGAGTGCTTTGTAATAATACTATACCAATCTAGTGTCAGACCTAATAGAGACATGGGGAAAGTGTGAAGAAGGAGAGAATCATCATAAGAAATCAAATAGAAAGAATGCCTAAATGCTCTAAGATGTTGTTGAGGGTCTTCCTTGCTCTAAATTTTTGAAAATTTTAGAAGTTCCCAATGAGGAAGATAAGTTTAAATGGGGACAGATGGATGAATTGGTTCATTGTAGATTTAGTCGTAAGATAAGAGGTTATGGGCACTAGAGATAGGTGACTCCAAAGTAGTCATTTTATCCATTAACATTTTGACAAAGTCAATTTGTGTGTGTACACCCCCTTAGTTTTAAGGTAGATTATGTTGGGTTTGGGTAGGTGCAACATATGGGTAGTTGGTGGGGGGTTGAGAAGCTATCGCATATTGGTATGTGGACATGGATGGTTATCATGATGCCACATATGAATACATGGAGAGAGGTGGTTGGGTGAAAGGTAGAGGCACATACCCTTGTGGGTTAGGGATGTAGCTTGGGTTTCTTGCAATGGGAACTTGTTGAGGGACTGACATAAGTTGGGTTGGTAGATTGAAGATAGGTGCTAACTTTGGTATTGATGGGTGGAAGGGTAGAAGGTATGGTGAGAACCAAACTATATAATGGAGTGGAGGTAGGTGGGTTAGAAATAAGAATAATGGTGGTGACGCTAGTAGAGGGCACTCCTATGGTAAGCAAAGTATTGGTTCCCAAAGGTCGGGTTGTTCATATACTAGAAGGGTTGTTAGCTAGGGTGGAAGGTGTTTTTGTGTGTTGGTTGATTGGGTGGTGTGATTTTAGATGGTGGTATTGGTGGGATTATTGGTAGGATATGATGCCTAGGTGACTAAAGGTTGGGTGGAGATGGTGGCAATAGAATTGTCACTCATAAGGTGGTATGCAATGCCACAAGGTAGGTCAATAAGCATAACCAAAGTAGGGGTATGATCATATAAGGTGTTAAGATGATGTTTGAGGGCTATGGGGTTGTTATCCAAAAAGGTGGTAAAATTTGCATCACCTTGGGCAACTATCTGAGGGATTCTAGGACTTTTAGAAGGATGGGGAGAACTCTCTGCATTTGAGATGTATTGCATGGATGAGGGAGAATATGAAGATAGATGGTTATGAGGTGGATCCTGACTTTTTTGGTTTCTTAATTTTTGCCTATTTAAAACCATGTAAATAAGGAAAAGAGAGAGGTATAAACAATCTCATAACTCAAACAAAGAGAAGACATGAAAAGTCAAGGAAACAAAACACACACTAAAGTACGTTAAATCATAAGGTTATTTTTTAGTCTCTCTTGTGGATTATGCCTTAAGCTTTAAGAATTGTGTGACTCAACTTGGCTTGTATAATAGGTATTAGAAAATAAGTCTATGGTTGGTCTAGGCTCTCAAGATCTATACTAGAACTTGGTATGTGGCTTGATATTGGGGCCTATCCCCTCACTTCACACACTACAATGATAATGGTATTAGGTGCTTAGACAAAATATACCAAGTTTCTATAGATTATACTCAGCCAAAGCACTAAGTTGGTTCTCCCCTTAGTGGTGAAATCTAGGTGAGATAGCCAAGAAAGGTGATTGATAGGTGATGAAATCCTAGTTGGACCTTATATCAATGTTTTTATGTTTGATTAGGTCTAAGTGGTTTGGTCTTATGTGTGTGATAAGAGTGAAGCTACAATTAATTCACTTGATTAATTAAGCTATGTGAGTTAAAATAAGCAAACAAAATAATGTATGCAGTCAATTTTATGACCAAAATGAAATTTTGATTTCATTATATGAGTAGAAAAACAAGAATAAGAAGAACTTATATGCCACTATGGAACCAAGAAAAGACTCAAGTGTCCCACCAGGTGTGCCATAATGTTTCACATAAATTTTTATTTATTTCTAAGAAGAAATTTATAAAACTTGAAAGAAGGGTGAGGTTAGTAGAAATTGGATTTGGTTTGCACTCCATGATCCATATAGTTGTAGATACTCCTCTTTGGCTTGGGAGGAATGACTTGTAGATAAGAAAGCACTAAAGAAATGGTTTATTAGTTAGGTAGTAGGGTGGATTGACTAGAAAGCTAGATCCAAGAAGCACAAGCTTCCTTGGAGGCTATCAATCCACATTTTTAAACAATCAAGTTCTATAAATAAAAGATAAATTGCTTACATAAATAATAGAAGATACTGAAATCAAATACAAGAAGTGATTGAAAGGGATGAATTTTCCTAATTATAATAACAAATGATTAGATACTAGTGCTAAATAAATCATATGTGGTTCTCTATGCTTGGGTAGAAGGTTAGAAAGTGGGATTTGGTTGGGACTTGATAGATGGGATTAGCTTTTTGCTATAATTATCACATAGTAACCATCGATGGTTAGGTAACCATTGGCAGTTGGGTAACCATCAATGGTTATGGATAGACCATCAATGATCAAGGTGACCATTGATGGTTACTGTGGGGTTTGGTCTAGGTAAAGGTAGGTCTAGTTGGGAAGGTTATTAAGTGATTTTGAGAGGTGGGTTTAGGCTGGTGATTAGTTGTGAGATATAAACAAAAGAAGTGATTACTAAAAATAAATACTTAACTCTTTTGTGTGAAGAATATCG
Organism: Torreya grandis; assembly: GCA_037957365.1. Classification (NCBI taxonomy): domain Eukaryota; kingdom Viridiplantae; phylum Streptophyta; class Pinopsida; order Cupressales; family Taxaceae; genus Torreya; species Torreya grandis. The sequence goes on from JARHVA010005777.1 coordinate 677,708, forward strand.
ATGTGGGTGGCTAAAAACCCATTGTGGATCCTAGAGCAATTCTGGTAGAGTGTCGGTGTCTTGGCTGTGATTGATGAATTGTACCACTTCTAATCTCTGACCTAGTTTCTATAAGAATGCCTACAAAAGAAGTTATTATAAAATAAACTATGACAATTGTTGATTTTCTATACTGATTATTGCCCTTTCTCTCTTATTTTCACCTCCTCCTCCTCTCTTTTTATATAAGGAAAGGAAAGGTGAAATAATAAGTTCAAACATGGTATTAATAGGTCATTTAATTTTAGTTTTAACATGCAAAATTATGTGAGTGGCTAAGACTAAATAATCAAGGTGGATTTGAGATGAAATTTAACCCCTAAGTCAATTAAAAGGTTGACCATCTGTGGTTGGTCCTAACCATCAGTGGCTAGGGTTCAACCATCAGCGATCGATAGGCCAAAGGTAAAATTGTCAAAGTTAGTAATTTTGACTTAGGTTTGGTGGTTAAGGGTTGTCAAGTGGTCCCAAGGGAGTCTAGGGGTGGTCTAGGGGTTAGCTTGACATAGAGAACTATAGTGTATGGATTTCTAGTATTTATAACATGAAAATAATTAGTTTTCTTTTCTATTTCAATAAATAAATATTCCATATATGAAAAATGAATAAATATTAAGTATATTGCACCATAGCATTCACTTACTAAGTTAAAAAAGACTTGTCATACTTATATAATTACAAAAAAATGTTTAAAAAAATGAGTACATATTTTGTACAAGAGTGGTAATGATGTTTAGTCAACATTCTCCACCTCACTAAAAATTTTAGTCTATCACAACAACAAAGAGAGACATAACATTGTGTAAAACTAAAAAGGGTTAGACAATAGGAACATTGTGGTCCACTTCAAAATCAAACATTTCATAACCCTGTAAATAATCACTACGTTCATATTCTAAAGTAAACATCTCCAAAACTTCCAAAGATGATTTCCCTATTTGATTTGGTTCATCATGTGTTTCATCCTATTTGGAGTCTTCATTTTTATAAATGATTTCAATATCAAGGAATAAACAATATAAATTTTTTGTGTCATCATATACAAAGTTAAATTATAGATAGAAAATTCCTCCTCCCATTCATTTCAACAAAAAATGTCTTATATTTCACTTTCACACAAAGGCTAATTTTGCTAATCATGTACAAACAAATATTGATATCGTTTATTGATGTTGTATAAAATGTATAATACACATCATCCTCTCCAAATAAAAAATTACTTTATTTCAAAATGTTATTATTTTTAGTATTAAATATCATGTTCATAATTTTGATGTTTCCTCATTGCCATTTGACACTTATAAGTAGATGTAATTTAATACTAGACATTTTTAATTGATTATCTATAAATTTCAAAGACATAAAACATTTAATTTTAACGATTACTTGAATATAAAAATATTTTTATGACAATCTTTGATATATAGCATGCACAAACCCTTCATGAGTTTCAACCCATAATATTTCAAATCTAACATTCAAACATCCAAATTAAAATGACTCTTACATCATACATGACAAAGTTAATATTAATTAAAGCGCACAATAATCCAAAAAAGAGAACAATTTTAGATATCTTAATCTATATATAAAGTGATAGTTTCATTCCTAGGTTTGGTACACAAAAAACACACTTAAAAAAGCATAAAAGTGATAGTTTTTGAAAACTCTTGTGCATTTATTGTTACCATGAAAAAATCCTATACTTTTTTATTGTTAAAATGAAAATACGGTTTGAAGAAGTTTAGTGTCATAAAGAGGCAATATTTTAAGAAATACATTGTAAAGATCATCTCAGTGATAAAAAACTTAATGAAAATAAAGAAGGGCTTTAACACCAAAATTAAATTTTAAAATGCATCTAACATGGATAAGTGATGTCAATCACACATCAACATAGAAAAAATAAAAATAAAAAATATATTTTACACCATTTTGTTACTGAAAGGCAAATGGGCATGGAATTTTTTTTATGATGTCATGCATCAATAGGTTTATGCATGTGTTTCTTAAGATTACCCCTCTATCTGGGTCCTTTAAATAATGATAATTCTAAGGAACATATGAATTTCACCTTAGTCCCTTTTCCTACCAATGAAAGACTTTACTTCAGTACACTTCTTGTAGTCGCTTCATCTCCTTGGGAAAAATAATACTTAGTGTCTAAGGGTGATTTTGAATACACTACCAAATGTAAAATGTTTGTTGGTCTTACTAGAAACATCACACTTTATTCTATGAATTTAATTTTATGCTACTAATTAGTATTTTGATATGTAGATGATTATGATCATTTAAGTATCATGGTTGTGATAACCCAGTGTACCAACCTAAGGAAAAATGCACATTAGGGTTCAAACAACGTTCTCATGGGGGGAAATAGTCTTACAATTAATGCCACCCTCATACAGTTTTGAATACTCTATCACTTTTCCTAGGTAGGTACCCCATAGTATGTTAACATCTATAAAATTGTATACTCATTATTATCATAATTTTTATTTATATTTAAAAGGGAATGTGATTATATAGGATTTTTATTTTACGAGCACTGCATCAAATACTTCCCTACTCCTATTATAAGTTACTCCTCTTAGTGTAATAAATAATGTTCATAATCCATAAAAAAATGAAAATAAATAGTGTGTTTGATGGAAAACACCAATTTTATTATTTTTTAATACAAAAAAATGTTAAATAGTCAACATTAACAAGAAATGCACTGATTGTATAAAATTTTAGCATTGAAAAATATTACATGAATACCTTACCCTTAAGATATTCATACCTTACCCTTAAAATATTCATGCCAATTAAGTGTTTAGTTTTTATCAACTAGACCAAAATGATAGCATACAAATAAAACTTATGTTTCGATATATTTATAGGGGAGAGGGATAAATTATTATATGAGGTCCAATAGTTATGATAGGATGTGTGTATAAAAAGATCAATTTTAAAATAAAAAAGGACTAATAGTTATTGGAGAAGAAGTATTACATTTTAGTACAACTTATATACAAAAAATAATTGTAATATCTAATCATATCATATCACACAACGTAGGATATTCAATAATTGATTATGTATTCACAACTACTCATCTCTCTTCTTTTTTAATAAAAAAATTCAAAATTAGAGTTTACCTCTAATTAAACACACCAAACAAAAATAATTATGTGACAAAATAATATATTACATAATTAAATAAGTTATATATCTCAATGAAATCCATATATAATTCTACATATATATAAAATAAGGTGCATAATTGGATAAATTAAAAAAGACTAGTTTCATAGTTATCGGATAGAAAAAATTCTTATATAAGATGAGAAAAGGATGGAATACATTTTAATTTTGAACTATAGAAGTCAATTGTGAACTAAACACTCCAAACTTCCACAACATTTAAAGCATAAGATACGTGGATGAGCCAAAGTAGTTAGTTAAAAGTCACTATTACAACAAAATATGTGGTAATGAAACGATGTTATGAAAACGTGTATATTGACCATTTCTTATGTGGGTCACCACTCTACAAATTCCAACACCCTATAATAGATTTAACACTCATATATAGTTACAAAAGGAAATGTTCCTGTCAATAAGTTCCAAAAATTAATGACATACTGAAATAAATAAAGAACTAAAATTAAAACATGTAGTTTTGAGTGGTGGTTTGGTAGAAACTTGACTATGAGATCCAAAAATATCTAAATCTATGAAAGTGTTACCTAAGTTGTTGGAATGTGTGAGGGAACACAATTATGAATTCAATATATATATCTAAATCTATGTCAAGTAAAATACTTCTATATAAATCCAAATCTTGGAACTTATGTTAAATCCAACATGCATTTAAGAGTAAAAGATTTAGTGACAAAAAAAAAAAAAAAAAAAAACTAAATCTGATGTAAGAAAAAAAAAGTGGGGTTAAGAAATGTCTTGGAACTATCTCTCAATATAGGAAAAAGTATCACGTACTGCATATGTCTCAAAACATCAATATGTCACTATTCTCACATGAAGGAGTAAAACAATATTGAAATGACCATAGTTTTGAGATGTGTAAATAAAAATAAATATAATATTTTTCCATTTTTAAGATGAGGGATACAATTTTGAAACAAACATCTCAAAATAAATTATTATACACATCATGTCTAACATAAAATAACTAATATTTAACATATACAATATCATCTTGAAAGATTGTATGTCATAAATAGAGTGTCCCACATAGCTCTAGAGTGTAGTATATATAAGTACAAGAATATTATACCTAAATTAGGAAATGTATAAAAATTGTAGAAATAAGAATAAGATTCTCCTAGTGGACCACATGTGAGAAGTATATAATCGTGATAATGATACACCCCTCATGGGAAAAATGTAATTTATGTCATTTTTAGGAGAAAGAGACCCCTCAAGGGTGAAGTGTAATAAATAAAGCAAAAGGGTAGTACACATAAAGGAGGAAAATGTAATCAATTCAAATTTCATGAATAATATGCCCCATGTGGGCAAGATATGAATAATGGAGTACCATCAATGTAAAATATAATAATGAAAGGTGCAAGAAAGGGTTATTTACCATAAAAAATGCATCATGATTTAACCTTTTTAGGATTTATGGAGTATAATACCTATTGAGAAGTGTTTTCATTTATGTCAAGGTTAAGGTTGATGTCATTAATTTCAAGGTCAAGGTTGATGTCATTGATGTCAAGGTCAAGGTTGATGTCAAGGTGCATTTGGTAAATATGCATGGTGAAGTGGTATGTGACAAGGAATCCATGTGCTAAGAGATAATTTTAAGGCAACATAATGATTATTATAAGGTTTATTTCAAGGTTTAGTACAAGGTAATCATGTTTGAGTATGAGTCCTTCAGTATAAGGTTCTTGAGAAGCCTAGACATAATAAACATAGTCATATCATGAACATGTGCATGATGAGCATGGATAGGTGTGTATAGAGGTATGATATTTTATAAGGATCATGAAATTAATGTTATAAATGTATATAATCATAAATAAGTGTTTCAATATCAGTTATTAAGCTTCAATTACTTGAGAAGCCTAGTCATGATGCTAGTCATAACATGAAGAGACCTTATAAGAAGGTATAAGTTGAGTGTCTTATTGAATGAATGAAAAGAGGAATAATAAGATATATGAGATTGTTTTAGTATTATATGAGGATTTTAAACACTTATTTGAGTCTCATGTTAAGCTTACAAGCATAAGACCTACATACCTGGTATGCAATAAGACCATCTCAAAACCCTGCTTGGCCTAATGAGGCAATATGAGTTGTTGACAAGACATATGAAGATTGTTTTACATTTTATGAGTATGTGAGATATTTTATGATCATGTATATAATGTGGAGAGTGAATTTAAAAATACTTGAAGGTTATTTCAAGGCCTAATGTGACTTGATGGTTAAATCCTAGAGAGCAAAGAGAGAAAATATGGCCTAATAAGGTATGAGGTTATGTTTCCAACGTAATTATGGATAGGTTTGTGTTTTTATAGGTATTTAATGTTTTTTTAAGTATTTTAACTAAATTTTATGTCAAAATTTTAAGTTTAAGGTAAAAAAAAATGTTTTAAGGTCTCTCAAGTACATAGAATGAAGGGTTCTCAACCTAAAAAGGAATTTCAAGTGGTCATTGGCACATGTAACCTCTACATGGAAACCTAATATATTCAGGTAGATATGGAAGGGTCCTATCTCAAATTTCAAATCATTCATTTCTATAATGAGGGGCTAAGCTTTATGAATGATTGTTAAGACTGGAAGATGGTTTAAACCCTCAAAGAACCCTTATAATGACCCAATGAGAAATATGTTATTATAAAGTGATAAAAATGGTTTAGTATGACTATTTATGTGATTTGATGTTTTATTAAAATCTCCCAATAACCTTTACATGTGATTGGTTTGTCAGGTGAGTGAGTGAACCCTACAAAAAAGGCCTTATTTCTTAGAGATTTGTTATAGTAGTCAGAATTGAGCAAGTTAAAGTTGATAAATGGATGAAGGTTTAAGATTGAAACTTATATATTATGTACATGGTGGTTTTTTATTATGTTCTATCAATTTTGTGTGTTAAACTAATCATACAAGTTAACCTATCACTAAAAAGCCTAATGGTGTAAACAATGAGAAAACCAGGCATAAGTGAGAAGGTGATTAGGGACATGTTATCATGGATTAAGGATGAATACAAGTGCATGGAGATGTTTTTAAATAAATGTAATACATTTTAATATTGGATATAATATTTTTATATCATTTTATATGATGAAAATGTTTTTCATATGTTGATCTATCTAGTTCAGATGAGATAGTGAGGTACAAGACTATGAGATTGGTCTACAAGACCAATATTATCATTTGAAAATTCTATATTTATGTATGATATTTTTCTAATGGTATCATAAGATCATATAAATTCATTTAAAGTATATAAAATTATCTACACAAGTGTGTAAGGTCAAAATCACCATGATTAGTCTTCAAGGTAAACTAGCAATTTTGGGTAAGCAAGTTGCATTGATGAGTTTGAGGCTCTATGCCTTGAGATGAAGTATACAATTCACATTATGTTATTTTTTGGGAAATTTATGTCTTATAAATTCTTTTTATAATATTTTATAGTTATTTATAGTGATTTAAATGTTGAAGATAAAAGGGATTGTCTGGTTCAGGTTTGACTGTGTGTACTGGAGATAAAATATTGATCTACAAGACTAATATTTAGAATTATACCTTATAATAATTGTACTTAAGAGTGATATATATATATATATATATATATATATATATATGTAAAATTATATATTTAATATGTTAAAGGTCATTGTAATTATTCATTTAGGTCTTGAAGATCAAGTTTCCATGACTGTGTTTTAAGGCCAGTTGGTAATTCTGAGTGGGTTACTTGCAGAGAAGGGTTTGAGTAATTTTGCCCTATGTTGAGAATTTTAAAGAATATGGTGATGACCATGAGATAATTTATCTTACGTATATATTATTTTTTCCATGGTTTCTTGGAAAAGTTGTGTTTATGATTTAATTATTTAAGACAGACTTTTTGGGTATGCATAGGTATCTACAAGAACAATACTAATGGTGTGCTCCAAGTAGTGGTTTGAGATTCAAAAAATGTTATAAAGCCTAAATTATATTATAAATTATATATTTGAGTGTTTTATGATATTTTACTTCCATGTGTGGAGTTTTTAAGTTTTCCAAGGAAGACAAAGTGTAATGTATCTTAGAACATACCTAATGGGATTAGGTCTCTATGAGACCTAAAGGTGAGATAAGGCCTAATTGAGATAGGTCAGACATAAAGGGACAAAATAAAATTTTATCCATTATTATTAAATGTCATAATATACATTTCATTTTATACCTAAGAGGGTAAGGGTGTTTAGCCAACTAATAAGGATATGAACAAGTGTCTTGTATAAATACAAGGTAGTTTTAGGCCTATTGATGGGTGTCATGTGCAATAAAATAAGATAACCCATTGGTGAGTATAAAAATGTCTTATTGACCATAATAATACAATAGAGTATCCATGATGAATTTTTTATATAGGTTATGCATATGAGGATCGAGTTCATATGACCTAATCAAGTCAACAAGAGAGCTAGTTGAACTAAAAAGGCTAGAGGCCAGTTTGAGAAGGATAGAAGTGTGTGAAGAGTTGAGGAAGGAGATCATAATATGTTTTATGATAAAAAAATTATTTTAAAGGTGATAAAGTTTTTTATTTGGTTGAGTAGGTACTGAGTCATCTAAAAGGTTGGTGCTTCCTTGTAAGTGGGTGATTGTTAAAGCCTAACTGAGTTGGTGCTTAGCTAGTTGGGGTTGGTTCTCCATGTGAAGTTGGTGATTAACTAAAATTTATGTTTATGTTAGAGGAATTTATTAAATTTGTATATATCCTTGGATTTACATTCCCTTAAGTGTTTCCCACACATAATTTATTTTATCTTGTGTTTTTATGTTTTATGCTTGTATAGTTGATTGCTTATGTATTGTTTGATCCACATGCTTGAATAAATGTTCATGAAAGCTTAAGGTTAAATTGAAATAAAGTTTTTTAAATTATTATTTACCCTCCCTATCAATAATTTTCTTCCAAAATTTGTTATCGGATCATGGTCCTTTGAAGCAGGTCTAAAAATGTAAAGGAGATCCTAGAAGCAAAGATGGCTAGTCAATAAGCTCAAGGTGGTTTCTCTACCAGTAAGGCTAAATTATTTAATGGATAGAATTATGCATTTTATAATGTTAGGATGAAAATATATTTGATGTCTCAAGGTCATGGTATTTTTCAATCAATTGTGAATGGCTATATTTCTCCTCCTATTCCACCAACCAATGCAACAAGTAATAAGGCTAGTGAAAACAACTCCAAGGTAATGAATGCCATTTTTTATGGCCTATAAGTGGCAGAGCTTGTCAAGGTAGTAAAATATATATTATACAAAGATATATGGGAAAAATTTAAGACCATATATGAAGGAGACACCAAGATGAATATGTCCAAGTTATATACCCATGAATGATAGTTTGAAAGTCTGACGATGAAATAATTATATCTTACGTGTTTAAGGTTGATGAAGTTGTCAATGTCATTAGAGGATTGGGAGAAGAAGTGAATGAGTCTATAATTTTTTAAAAGGTATTGAGATCACTAACTCCTAAGTTTGATTGTAAGGTATTTACAGTAGATGAGATGTAATATTTGGATAAGCTAGAGATGGATGGGCTTCATGGCATCTTAACTACCTATGAGATGAGAATAAATGAAGTAAGACCTCCCAAGAAGAAAAAAAATTTCAAAGTTGAGAATAATTCAAAGGCCAAGAAGGTCAAGGATGAGGTATGTTCAGATGTTGATGATGATAAACTCATAGCTATGTTTCCTGTGAATTTGTGGTTTGGCTCAGGTACGTACAAGGATAAGTTACCCTTCAAATGTTTCACTTGTGGAAAGATTGGTCACTTTGCATCTAAGTGTTTTAATAAGGATAAATTTGAGCATAATGAATAAAATTATGAACATCATGGAGATGAAAAGAAGGCCTATAAGTATGATAAAAATAAGGAGTTTAAGAAGCATGAAGGTAGGAAAGGAACTTTCAAGAACAAGATAAGATTCTACACTAAATAAGATAACTCTTCTTATGTAAGTGAATCAAGTGAAATTGATAGTGGTGGTGGTAGTAATGAATTTTAGCATGATAATAATGAAACCTTGTTCATGGCCATAGAATTAGACAATGAGGGTTGATCAAATGGGAAAGGCCTTATGATTGATGTAGAATTAGATGAAGAAGAAGCTAAATTTAACCTTAAGGTAGAGTTGGTAAGTGCCCTAGAAGAGTTGAAGTTCCAAAGGAGAAAGAATCACAAACTAAGATCATTAGTTAAGGAATATGAGGAGAAGATTGGCTTGTTTGAGGAAATGTTGAATAACACTTTCAAGGAGTATGATGAGATCATCAATCAAGTTGAGGCACAAATGGAGGTAGTTAATGCAAGCCTAAAGGCTAAAGAGGAAGAATGAATTAGGTATGAAACTAAAGTAGAATCCATGAAAGATAAGTTGGATCAAACATCTAGCAAGGTGAAGAGATTTGTGATGTTTGAAAAGATCACTGAGGGTCTAGATGACATCTTGAGTAGTCAAAAGTTTTCAAGTGATAAAATAGGTCTTAGTTTCAAAGAAGACCAAAAGGTGGAAACTCAAATCAAAGAAAAGGCTATTGAAGACAAGAAGGTTAACATGAAAAGACCTAAAAAATATCATAATGCTATAAGGTATGTTATTTATTTCAATGGTTACTATTTTATATACAATCAATTTGGTCATAAAGCAAGAGAGTGTGGAAGACCCACCAAGAATGAGTACTCATGGGAGTATAGAAGGAATCACAATTCACATCAATCAAATAGTATGTATAAAATGGTTTTTTACAAGTTTCATAATGTAGGACACATTAAAATATTCTATCCTAATAGAGTTATAAATTCATCAAGTCAAAATAGGAGGTTTGAAGCCCCTAGACTAAAAGAAAGAAGCAAAATGAATATATGGAAACCAAAGATAGAAAATATGGGTCATGATAAGTCTACAAGCTCAAGTGGACTGTTGGATGTGATAGAGAATAATTCAAATGTGAAATCAAGTTAGGAATGTTTTTTATCAGTTCATATTGATGATCAAATGGATGATGAAGAGATCAAGCCTATAATGCCAATCAGACCTAAAAGGATATTGAAATATATTCAATCTTGTAAAAGCATGGAGATATAAGAATCTCCTAAACTGGTGTTTTTTTAGTTATCTATGGAAATGGGTGACTTCATTAGGCTTAATGAAGACACTCTTTTATTAGCAGAAGCATGGTGGATGTTTGGTTTGAAGGGGAGTTATTTAGGTTTTTGACTAAATTTGATCTATGTTGAGAAATGGACTTGTGTTTAGAGTTCATCTTAAGGAGGTATGCATGAATTAATGGGGATCATGTTCCTATGTTGATTCATAACCTATGTTTTAATAAGGTTTGATTCTAGATGATAGTTTGTTAAAGACCCTTTGTAATTAATATCAAAGGGGGAGAAAGTTCAAGAAGGGAGTTTTACTAGATTGGGGGAGATGTGAGTGGTCAAATTGAAGAATATTTTTTCATAAATGACAAAGGGGTATTTTTTTAAGAATTTTTGTCATTGATGTCAAGGTCAAGGTTGATGTCATTGGTGTTAAGGTCAAGGATGATGTCAAGGTGCATCTAGTAAAGATACATAGTGAAGTGGTATGTGACAAGGAAACCATGTGAAAAGAGATAATTTAAAGGAAAACTAATGATTATTCTAAGGTTTATGTTGAGGTTTAGTACAAGGTAATCATGTTTAAGTACTAGTCCTTGAGTACAAGGTTCTTGAGAAGCCTGGCCATAACAAGCATAGTCATATCATGAGCATGTGCATGATGAGAATGGAGAGGTATGTATAGAGGTATTATATTTTTTAAGGAGCATAAAAGGAATGTGATCAAGGTGTAGAATCATCAATGAGTGTTTTAAGGCTAGTTGTTAATCATAAATTACTTGAGAATCCTAGTCATGATGCTAGTCATAGCATGAAGAGACCCTATGAGAAAGTATAATCTTAGTGTCCTAGTGATATTAATGCATAGAGGCATAATAGGTTGTTTTATTATGATTATGAGGCTTTTTATTAATCAATTTAGCCTCAAGGTAAGCATACAAGGTTAAACCTATAGACCTAGTATGCAACTAGACCATCTTTAGACCCTACTTGGCTTAATGAGGCAACATGAGCTATTGACAAGACATATGAAGATTGTTTGACATTATCTAAGTACGTGAGATGTTGTATGAACATGTATATTATGTGGAGAGAACACGTACAGAGACTTGAAGATAGTTAAAAGGCCTAATGTGACTTTTAGTTCAAAGCCTAGAGAGCAAAGAGAGAAAACATGGCCTAATAAGGTATGAGGTTTTGTTTCCAAGGTAATTATGGATAGGTGATTATTTTATATGTATTTCATGTTTTTTAAGTATGTTGACTATATTTTAGGTTAAAATTTTAAGTTTAATGAAAAAAATTACTTTAAGGTCTCTCAAGTGCACAGAATGGAGGGTTTTCAACCCAAGAAGGACTTTCAAGTGCTCATTGGCATGTGTAACTTATACATGGGAAATTAAGATATTAATGTTATATGGGGTATATTCCTAGCTCAAATTTCCAATCAATGGTTTTTATAATGAGGGGCTAAGCTTTATGAAGGATCATTAAGTTAGGAAGATAGTTTAAACCCTTAAAGAACCCTAAGAGTGACCCAATGAGTAATATATTTTTCTAAAGTGATCATAATGGTTTGATATGAATATTTAATTGATTTTATTTTGTATTAAACTCTCTCAAGAACATCTAGGTGTGATTTGTTTTTCAGGTTAGTGAGTGGACCCTATTGGAAAGGCCTTGTTTATTAGATATTTGATGTAACAATCATATTTGATCTAGTAAAAGTTGATAAATGGATGAATGTTAAATATTGAGAATTATATATTATGTTCATGGTGGTTTTTTAGTATGTTTTATCTCTCTAGTGTGCTAAACTAGTCATATAAGCTAACCTATTGCTAAAAATCCTAATGGTGCTAACAGTGAGAAAATCAGGCATAAGTGAGAAGGTGATTAGGGATATGTTATCATGGATTAGGGTTGAATCAAAGAAAATTTATATTTTTTTAAATACCTATAATAAATTTTAATATTATATATAATATTTGGATATCATTTTTTATGATGAAAATGTTGCTCATATGTTGATCTATCTAGTTCAAATGAGACAGTGAGGTACAAGACTATGAGATTGGTTTGCAAGACCAATATTATCATTTTTACATGGTATATTTATATATAATATTTTTATAATGATATAATAATATAATAAAAATGTATTTAAAGTATCTAAAAGTGTCTACACAATTTTGGAAGGTCAAAATCACCATGACTAGTCTTCAAGGTAAATTAGCAATTCAAGGTAAGCAAGTTGCAATGATGTGTTTGAAGATCTATGACTTGAAATGAAGTATACAATGCATATGATGTTATTTTTTGGGAAATTTATATCCTATCCATTCTTTTTAAAATATTTTAGAGTTATTTAAAGTGATTCAAATTTTGAAAATAAAAGGGGTTGTCTGGTTCAGGTTTGAATGTGTGTATTGAAGATAAAAGATTGGTCTGCAAGACAAATATTTGGAATTATAAATTGCAATGATTGTAATTAATATTGTTATATATATTTAAAATAATATTTTTAATATGTCATAGGTCATAGGAAGTATTATTTCAAGTGTTGAATATCAAGTTTTCATGACTATGTTTTGAGGCTAGCTAGAAATTTTGAGTGGGCTACTTTTAGAGAAGGGTTTGAGTACTTTTGTCTTATATTGGGAAGTTTAAAGCATATGGTGATGACCATGAGGTCATGTGTGTGTGTGTATATATATATATATTTCATGTTTTATTAGCAAATTTGTGTTTATGATTTAGTTATTTAGGACAAACATTTTGGGTATGCACATGCCTAATATGAACAATACTAATGGTGTGATCCAATTAGTGGTTTGAGATAAATTTTTTTTTATGAATCATAGATGAGATTATAAAGGATATGTTTTAGTATTTTATGATATTTTACTTTTGTGTGTGGATTTTTGAAGTGTTACAAGGAAGATAAAATGTAATGTGTCTTAGAATAAACCTAATGGGATTAGGTCTCTATGAGACCTAAAGGTGAGATAAGACCTAATTGAGATATGTTAGACCTAAAGGGACTAAAATATAATTTTATACATGAATATGATATGTCATAATATACTATTTATGGCCTACCTGATAGGGTAAGGGTATTTGGCCAATAAAGAATGATATGAAGAAGTGACTTTTATAAATATTAGGCAGTTTTAGGCCTATGGATGGAGAAAAAAGGGTATTATAAACCACAAAAAGATAATAAAAGATAAGTGATGAAAATTTTATATAGTTTTTACATATGAGTATCAAGGTCATATGGCCTAATCAAGTCAAGAAGAGAGCTAGTTGAGCAAAGAAGGCTAGAAGCCAGTTTGAGAGGGATACAAGTGTGTGAAGAGTTAAGGAAGGAGATAATCATATATTATATGAAAAATAAGGTATTATGAAGGTGATCAAGTGTTTTATGTGGTTTAGATGGTATAAGTAATCTAGAGGGTTGGTGGCTCTTTGCAAGTAGGTGCTTGCTAAAGCCTAGCTGAGTTGGTGCTTAGTTAGTTGGTGTTGGTGCTCCATGTGAAGTTGGTGCTTCACTAAAATTAATGTTTGTATTATAAGACTATAGTCCATTTGAATATATCAATGGGTTTTCATCCCCTTGAGGGTTTCCCATGCATAAGTTATGCTATCTGGTGTTCTTATGTTTTAGCTTGTATAGTTGATTGCTTATGCATTGTTTGATCCACATGATTGAATGAATGTTCATAAATGTTTAATTGGAATTGAAAGAAAGTTTTTTTAAGAGTGATTCACTCCCCTCTCAATCATTTTGCTTCTAAAAATCCTTAGGTTGTTAAAGGTTTTGAGTATATTAAATCAAGGTAGAAATATGTAATAAATATAACCACTAATTTATGCAAAAAATGACCTAATCTAATATTTCTAAAAATAGAAATGAATGACATAGATAAGTAATTAGTTGAAAACTAACTGAGATAGATGAGTTGGAGGATAAAATTTGGTCTATAAGCATATCTAAGTGTCACAAATAGGGTCGAGGTGTCAGATACCTTGCTTGGTAATAATGATGTACCTTTGATAGTAGCACTAGGGTAATATTGTCTTACTTTTAGTGATAATGTCCTTTGTGTAGGAACTATCTAAGCTTCTGGGTGAACCTCCAACTAAGTTTGATATGTTTGCACCTATATGGATGAAATTTGATTCACTATATGTACACTATTTTTAAATTATTTATGATCAAACCCTATAATCTATATCGTTAGCATATTTTAGTGATACAAGTAAAATAAGTGTGTCATTAGCTAAGTAGGATAAACATCCTCAACACCTCACTATGTTGAGAGTTAACTACATATGAATAATATGAGGAGGGATTAAGCCTAATGTATTTCTCTTGCTTAAGTGCTTGGTGTAAGTGCAAGTGAATACTAATATGAGTGTCAATCTAAGTGCTTTGAATGAGGCTTGAGAGTAGAAATATGTATATTTTGGGCTTGGTATGGTTGTAGATTATTGTATGCAAAATTAGGATATAATAGGGATCAATAACCTTGATTGTGCATAAATTGTTCTAATCTTGTTTATGTAATTTGCATTGGATTTCCATCTAGTGGATAAAGGGATAAAATTCATGTCTATATATTGATCTAGTGATTGTGCAAGGTTTGAAATAGGTCTAAGCTAACCCTATGTGTCTTAATAATTAAAAATATATCCATTGGGATTAAGATTAGGCAAAGTACATTAGTTATAAAAGTGGGACACTAGCATGGGGTGCTAGTGTCCAAAGTACAACACTATTTTCCAGGTGGTAGAAACTGAGGTATGAGGGTCTTATATCCCTAGGGAAGGGTTTGAGACTAATTTCAAGATGTCTAGGGATGTGTAAAGGTCTAAAAGGAAGGTAGATAAGTGTCTAGAAAGGCCCTAAGATAGGTCTAGGGTTAAATTAGGGATGGGTGGTCTTAAGTCACAATTATTACAATTAATTTAAATTTTATATGACTACATTTAACCCCCCCAATTTATTCTAGAAATGAAATAAAGTGAAATGACTAGGATAAAGGAAAAAGAAGCATAGTTGGACTTACCTATGAGGTAAATCCTATGAATCTAGGTTTGGGTGTGTGAAGCATGATCCATTGCATATCCTACAAATGAAACATAGATTAAATTAGTCCTTGCTTAAGATATATCAAAATCAAAGACAAAATTGAGTAAAGAGATGAGATAGAGAGGAAATGAATGAACACACCTCACTGGGTATGTGAACCAATTAAAAACTTAGTGACATCCTATGTGTGTGCTTTTAAAAAATGATCAAATGGTGAATATCTTGGACTAAGCTAATGGCTTGCTCAATCCCCATGTGTGGGTCGATCAATAACTCAATCTAGTTTTGAATCCATCATCACCTAATCCTACTTAGTGGATCATATACTATGAATAGCTTGGATTGGACTAATGGCTTGTTTAACCCTCCTATGTAGGTGGCTTAAGAACTCAAAATAGGCTATGAATCCATCATTGCCTACCTATGTGTAGTAGATGAATTTGTAACTAAAATTTTGAAATGTAATTGTAACTATATAATATGGCTTTGGGGCCATTTTTAAACTCTAAAATGTAGAATGTCGAAGAGGCACTTGGGTAGTCAGGAATGTAGCTTAGGGTCTACATGGAAATGACAACTATTGTAGATAGAATAAGGCATCAATTTAGTGTGATACCTAGTGCAAATGGTGTCTAAAATATATCACATAGAGAATGACATGGATTTTTTCATTCCATCTGATATAAGTTGGTGTGAAATTGATCACGTGGAAACAATGTGCCATGCACATGCCCCTAATTATGATATTTATGCATATGGATTATGGACTGAGTTGTAGCAATATATGTGTGTGTATCAAAACTAAAGTAAGAGTGATCATGTCACACATGATGTTGTAAATTTGAGAAAACATATTATTATTTTATGAAAAAATAGAAATAAATTGATCAAATCATGTAACCTAAAATAAAACTATGCAAATCTAGGTTGTCTTTGTTGTGCCATTCTATCAAATCTAAATTTTTCCTATTTTTGGGTTACTAAAAAATACTACTATAATTTGGATAGTAGCACTAGGGCACTAGTGTCCTACTTTTAGCACTAATTTCCTTCTATTTTTTATGTAAACTAAAATTGATCTACGTATAACTATTTTCTCTATGTTTATCTAATTTTGTGCTCTGTATTCTATGTCTATGTGATAAAAACTCTTATCTAAGTACACCTAGATGGTATGATCTCTATGACAAACCCCTATGAATGCCACCTCTTTTGAGTGGAGTTTTTATGCCTATGCAATAAATTTTCTCAAAAGAAAAGATCTACATGATGTATGTTAGGTTGAAAGCATATGATATTTATTTAGTAAACCAGTATAATGTATATACATGACATCAAAATGTAAGATAATCTGAGCATAATTTGGTAATGTATGATGTATATTAGATCTAACATTGACAAGGTTGTCAAAATAGATATAAAAATGTAATTATGTGTATGAATTGCATAATTTGAGTAAATACCTAGGGGGATGGGGCATGATTTCCATCAAGGTTCCACAAGAGGAAGGGGATATGTATGAGGGAACTCATGGCATTAAAAAATAGGTGTGCAAGCAAAAAAAAAGAGTTAAGTGTCATAGACATGATGCATACATACAACACACATGAGGCATGAAATTAGGCTAAGGGTCCATAGTACAAAGGACATGAGAATATGTCACTAAATATGAGAAAGTAATTCATAAAAGGACATGTTAACATGTCCACATATGCAAAAAACAAATAAGTTAGCTTAGAATGACATGGAAGGAAATGTTCAAATTTTGGCATACATACTCAATAAGGAACACACAATCACATGGGAACATGTAAAAAGAATACACATAATGAAAATAAGTGGTGTAGAGCCATATAAAAATGGCATATTCAAATTCCCTTGAATACATGTAGAAGTAAATAGACACAATCAAGTCTAAACTAGGAAAGCTAGAAATGAAAGTATGCATGAACATTTGGTACAAATATGTACATAAAGTGAGTCTATATTATTAGCAGTTGAAAAAAATATGGTAGCATAGGATGATCAATATCAAGATATAAAAAATTCTAAATTTGTGATATATATTATAGAAAGATGTAACTCAACAAACTAGAATATATGTGTAAGATGCCCCCAATGTGCAAATATATCAATGCCAAATATCTGTATGTGCCCCTAGTGGGTAGGTAGTAAAAACTCTAAATATGTGTAGAGGAATTAAGTCATGTAAGAATCTATAAACACTAAACAAGAACAAGTGAAGCATGTATGATTGATAAAAACCAACTATACTAAGATAGCTAGTATATGTAGTACCTGGGTAGTATATAGATAATATAAACATGGATGTGCAAATAATCTAAATTTTGTGTTTTTTGAGAAATATTTTAATGTTTTGTGGTTTGAACATGTTATATTATTTTTGTTTTTTTTAGTATATAAGATATGTACAATCAATCATGAAAATAAAACTATATACAAAGAGTAATATAAGGGGAGAAATACTACTAACCAATGAGTCTCGAAAGAGACTTACAATAAACATGTCTTATATCAAATAGAGGGATAATGATTGTGCAAGTTATACAATGACATATCTAGGATCAAATAATTAGATGCATTGAGTGATTCATAGCTAAAACTACCTATGGAGTAGGGTTATGAATTTGAAAAGATGACTAAACTATCTTGTGAACTATAGGGATCTAAATTTGTGAAGTTGACTGAACTAGCCTATGAATTGTAGGTTTCTTAGGGACCCATCTAGTAGAAGAAGTTGTAACTAGAGTGGGTGCTCTATGATGTAACATATATCTATGTGGTGATGGATAGATAAGCCCTCTAAAATCCATAACATTTCCCTGACACAAGGATTTCTCTAATAAATGTCTTGATGGGAGAGTATGAATAGATGGTACTACTATAGTAGACCTCCCCTACACTAGTAGCTTAACTGATATTTGATGTGTGCTAATAGACTCTATGTGATAAATGGGAACTAGTGTTTACTCTATGACTAGTTGTGGAATAAGTAAAAGATACTCATATGGAAGGTCCTCAACTATAACCACCTGATTGACATGTATATATTTGATACATCTATGTATGATGGATGGAATGGATAAAAGTTGTTGTATCCAAGGCATACCTAATAATATGTCAATTATGCCCACACTAGGTAATATTATGAATCTAGTGGCCACATGTATGATCCCAACCTGTAATGCTATTATTATCCCCCTGATGGAGCTCTAAACATGGACACTGAAGTCATGAACAACTATGTCTATCTAAGAAATGTTCTAGTGTGAATAACCCAAGTAGTGTATAAGTGTGATATTACATATGTCAACACATGACTCATTTTAAACCATGACACTCTAAATAGGATGATGATCAATATAGTCTCATACAAAGAGTGTGTATAAATCTATGTCATTATCAGCTATACCCTACTCTTAAAAAGTGATAAGAGGTCTAGCTATCATTTTAATATGATGCACCCTAATGACATTATTTATAGGATGCATGCCCATCATTTAATTATGATAGGATATTAGTGGTGGATGTGCTTGATAAGCATATTAAAAACCTAAAGCGCCTAATGTCTCATTAGATGTATGCTTTGGAAATGGATCTAAAAATATTTTTACTACTTTTGCTTCCATTTGTTGTGGTCTAGGTGCCTCTATAGGAGTGTTGATATAAATGATATTAGCTTCTATCAAATATTGTATCTAGTGTTTCAAGATAATACATCTATTTGTAGTATGGCTTGGTGCCTTGTGATAGTTACAAAATACATTGGAATCATCATTCTTTGAAAGAGGCCTTTTCATATCAACCCTTTGATGGGAGGAAAAAATATGACATTGCATTTCAATATCTATTATATAAATTATGTTGGAGACTAAGGAAGAGTCATGAAAATTATCCTTAAAGGATGTGATAGGACCAAGTGAAGAGGTGACTCTGAAGCTAAATTAACTATCATTTTTTAATCATTCTTGTTCTCATTGGGTTTTTCCTTATTTGGAGGCTTATTTAAACTCTTAATAGTTGAATCTGACTAATTGTGTACTTTAGTTTACACATGAAGAGAATCTTGACTTATTATTCCTTTATTATATGAAAAAGATTTGTGAATGATGAAAACTTATTGAGTATGAAAACTTCATTCAATTCTAGTAAAAAACTCTACTTGAATATGTCTTGGAGTTCTTTATCTACCATGAGGCTAGTCATCTTTGCTAATATAGTTTTATATCACAAGACTTACTCATAAATTGGCTCATTAGAATTTTTTTGAGTTGTGACACTTAAGCATAGGAAACCTTATCACTAATATTTATTTAAAAATGTGTTAAAACATATCTACAAATGGATTTAATGTTGTGATATATTGATTAGGAAGATCATAAAACCATTATAGTACATAATCCTTTATACTATGAGGGCACAAACTAGTAAGGATCCAATCATTGGACACATATTCCAAACATGTTGCATGGAAAGCTCTTAGATGGTGCTCTAGGCCACCCTTCCCATCATACAAAGTAAGCTTAGGTGTCACAAACTTGTATGACAAAGGAGTTGATGCTATGTATTTTGCTAAATATATATGTAAAAGAACATAAGAATCCAAGACATGAGATGGATTAGTAGTACCCTATTGAATATGTAACACCTTGGCCTATAAATCATGGATCTTGTACATAAGGGATTGTACATATGGAGAGGAAGAACTATCCATAGAAGGTTTTGCCATTGTTGAAGGTTACTGAGTTAAAATAAGTTGTTGTACATCTGAGTTACCACCACAGTAGGTGTAACAATATTAGTATCTAAGGAGTAGAAGATTGACCATTATTATATATATTTTATTTTAATTATGGCTTGCAAAATCTATGCATGATCATGGGGATTTTCCCAAATTCTATCTCTAAAACTTTGTAAAAACTCATTTGTTATGTCCTTAACCATTGTCATAACTAGGGATATGTGTAACTGACTTGTGGTTTGCATAACCCTTTTGTATATTATTTTATATTTCTATATACATTATTATGCTTAGTAGTTTCGCATATGGGTGGTCCATGGCCTTGTTAGACTATACATAGGAGGTAGGGTTAGTTATTAATCATCATATTTGAGTATTCATTCTTATTGCAAGCATTTGAGAGGTTGCCCCCTTGAAATGGCTTATCTATTATTCATATTTTTTGATATATTTCCATATCATTATGATATAATTCTATATATATACTTATTTTGTGAGTTAATATCATTCCAAGTGGTATCAGAGCATCAATTTGGGCCATAATCAGGTCAAAAACCCTAGATATTTAAATTTGGCTATATCTTACAAATGGTTGCAAATTTATCTAAATTTTTTTTACTATATTTTCTACATAATTCAAGTAATCTTACATTAAAATTTAAGTTCATTTGGATATTTTTTGAAAAAAGGTATCACTATTTAGTTGTTTCCATAAATTTTCTCCATAGCTTGCAAATTACATAATTTTTCAAATTTATTTACATTTTTGGAAATCTAGGAAAAAATTATTTTGATTTTATTCTTTGATATTTTTAATTTAATGTTGATATGTTTAAAAATATTCATAGTCAAATTTAGGTCAATGCATCAAAATAAGGTCCACTATCAAGACTTATTATGGCTGGTCCTAACACTCACAAATGGGGGAAAGGGCAAGAAACCCCTAAAAATCCTTTAGGGAATGACATGGAGTCTGAAACATCTAATATTATTTCTCAAATTTAGTCAAATTTGCATGGCCTAATGTAGAAGGATGTGAAATTCCAAACTCAAATGTCAATAATGCAAGGGGAACTTAATGGCATGAATAATCAGTTGCATTAGATAAAGGCACAATTTGATTCTACTTCATCTCATTTTCATATAAAAAATCCTCTAATTTTTCCTTTTGGTCCTCCTCTCAACACTAACACCACCAATATAGGGGTGAAATCAATGTTGCCAAAAGTGATGTACGCAAGTTTGATGGTAAGGATCCACTCACTTGAATCACTCAAATTGAAAATCTATTTGATTTTCAAAAAACTCCTAGCTCTCAAAAGGTGGTTATGGTATATATGTATCTAGAACCTGAGCCATTCATTTGGTATCATTGGTTGTGTGATCAAAAGAAGAAGAATCATGCTCCTGTTACATGGTTAGTATTCTCTGATGAACTGATGTCTCATTATTAGGATAATGTTTCTAAAAACTAATTGAACCAATTAGCTTAACTATGACAAATAAGAATAGTGAAGGACTATATTCATCAATTTCAAAATCTGTCCTTACATGTGGAGGACATCACTAAGGCAAATCTAATTGACCTTTTTTTGGGTGGACTAAAAGATAGTATTCAATTGGAAGTTTGTATGTTTAACCCCACAACTATATTTGAATCTATACCAAGGGCATGCTTAGTAGAAGAAAAAGAGATGATCAAACATCATCCTTTCATTACTAATTGGGAATGCACCTTCCCAACTTCATCATTGCCTCAACCTACCAGATTGATACTGAAAAAAATTGAGAAGCATGCTAAAAGGTTATGTTATGGTTGTGACAAAAAATAGAGAAAAGGTCATCAATGTGTTGAAAATAAGTTATTTTACATTGATGGGGACAATGAGGATGAAGAATATGAGGAGGCACTTGTGAGGTTTTTGAAGGACCCAAGGATGAACCTATAGATTCTCAACCTCTTATCTCCTACCATGCCCTTATAGGTATTTTTACTCCTTAGACCCTTATAGTGGTAGGTTTAATTAAGAAAAAAAAGGTCACAGTGTTGATTAACTAAGGTAGTACACATAATTTCATCAACAATAAGTTGATTACTCATTTGAATTGTTTCATCTACCCAACCCACCCCAAAATTTCAAGTCATGATTGTAGATGGTGGTGTAGTTAATTTTTATAAAAAATGTTGCAGTATTAAGTTAGCAATGGGAGACTATTTCCAAGATACTCCTATGTTTGTTATTCATATGGGTGGGAATGACGTTGTCTTGGGAGTTTAATGGCTCACCACATTGGTTACTATTGAGATGAATTTCCAAGAACTATTCATGTGCTTTCATTTTGAAGGTAATCTAGTAGAGCTATGGGGATTAAGATCTAAATCTCCACAAGTGGTTAGTTCACATTAGATGACTAAGATGTTAAAAAAAGGTGCTAAAGGATTTGTGGCACATTTATTTTCTATCGATGTTCAACAAACTAAGGAGTCTACCCATACTAATTTATAACAAATATTACATGAACATTCAATTTTTTTGACCCCATCTCAAAAGGTCTTCCTCCTAGTCATACCCATGATCATGCCATCAGACTCATTCCTAGAAGTACACCACCAAACATTAGACCATACAAATATCCTCATACTTAGATGAGTGAAATTGAAAAAATGATACAAGAGTTGTTGGAGATAGGAACCATTCAGCATAGCCAAATTTAATATTCTTCTCCAATAGTCATGGTGTGAAAGAAGGATGAAACTTGGAGGATGTGCCCAGATTATAGAGAGCTCTACAATTTCACTATCAAAAATAAGTTTCCTATTCATGTAATTGATAATTTTTAAAATGAATTACATGGTGTTGTTTATTTTACCAAATTAGATCTTTGTTTTGGGTATCATCAAATATGGATCCATGAGGAGGACATTCTTAAAATAGCTTTTCATACTCATGAAGGCCATTATGAATTTTTGGTCATGCCTTTTGGTCTCACCAATGCACCATCTACCTTTTAGAGTTTAATGAATAGGATTTTAGGCCATTTTTGAGAAAATTTTTCCTTGTGTTTTTTGATGACATCCTTATTTATAGCAAAAATTGGGAAGACCACTAGTAGCATTTGAAACAGGTACTCTCAGTTCTTAAGCAACATCAATTATATGCTAAACCATCCAAATGTGATTTTAGAGTCTAAGAAGTGGAATATTTGGGTCATATCATATCACATGAAGGAGTAAAAGTTAATCCTAAAAAAATCCAAGCCATTATGGAGTGGTAGATTCATAATACACTTAAGAAACTAAGGGGATTTTTAGGGCTAACTATTTATTGTCATAGGTTTGTAAAACACTATGGTAGTATTACAACATTTCTCACTTCCTTTTTGAAGAAAGATTCCTTCTAGTGAATTGATATAACAACTAAGACATTTGAAAAACTAAAAATGGCTCTGTGCACCACCCTAGTATTGGATACTCTAGATTTTTCTAAAACTTTTATGGTTGAATGTGATGCATTTGGATATGGTATAGGTGCAATACTCATACAATAGGGCATGAGCATTGCATTTGAAAGTTGACAATTGAAGGGTAAAAATTGGCTCATACCTAGCTATGAGAAAGAGATGATGGTTATTCTACAAGAAGTTAAAAAATGGATACCTTATCTATTGGGTCATCACTTTTAGGTAAAAATTGACCATGATAGCCTTAAATATTTTTTAGAACAATGGTTGTCCTATGAGGAACAACAAAAATGGATGATAAACATGTTAGGTTTTAATTTTTAAATATTTTACAAGAAAGGAAAATAAAATGTGTTGGTTGATGCACTATCCAAGCATGATGAACCAATTGAGGCATTGTTATGTGCCATGACCATTTGGTAGGCAAATTGGCTCAAGGAAGTAAGGTCAGAATGGGAGAATGATAGTACTACCCATGCATTGATTCAAAATATGTAATAGGGTATAAATGGGATTGAAAAGTTTACATGGAATGGGAATACATTATGGTACAATGATAGATTATATCTGTGTTAGAATTCCCTTCTCAAATAGAAAATCCTTCAAGAAATTCATGCATCTCCACTTGGGGGTCACTCAGGTTTTTTAAAAACCTATCATAGAGTTAAGAAGTATTTTTTTAGAAAGGAATCAAGGGGGATGTAAAAAAAATATGTGGCCGAATGTATGGTCTATCAAAAAATAAAGGTGAAACCATTAAAACCCTAGGTCTTTTACAACACTTATCCATCCCTAGTCAACAATGGGAAGAGGTATTTATGGATTTCATTATTAGGTTACCATAATATAAAGGTAGAAATTTTATCATGGTTGTTATGGATAAACTCATAAAGTATGATCATTTTTGTTCTTTATCTCAACCATCGGTGGCCAGTAAAGTAGCTTTGACCTTTCTCAATATAGTTCAAAAATTGCATGGTACTCCCAAGATTATTATCAGTGATCAAGATCCCATATTCACTAATAATTTTTGGACAAAATCATTTGCATGTTTGGGAACCTAATTGACTCAAAACTTATCTTATCATCCTCAATCTGATGGATAAATTGAGGTAGTCAACAAGTGTATAGAAGGGTACCTTCATTACTTTATGTTAGATAAACAAGATAAATGGGTTCAGTGGCTACCCTTGGTTGAATGGTGGTATAATACTTCATTGCATAGTTCATCCAAAATGTCTCCTTTTATGGCATTGTATGAATACCATCTTCCATCCCTCACTTCATCCTTGAAGTCCCACCCAAAGGTGCATGTAGTGGAGGAATACCTTCAACATAAATAGAAATTCCTTGATAGTTTACATGGAATTTTAGCTTTGACCTTGAATCACATGAAGAAATAGGTAGATATACATAGGAGTGAGAGGCATTTTGAAATTGGTGATTTGTTATTTTTTCACTTTCATCCATATTAGAAGATGTCCTTGAAACAATAGAAAAAGGATAATAATTTATCTCCCAGGTATTATGGTCCTTATCAGATCTTACAAATAATTGGTAGTATGGCCTACAAGCTAGAATTTCCTCAATCCACTTGAATTCATCTAGTATTTCATGTATCTTGCCTTAAAAATTTAATTGGATATATATTTACCACTCAAACCAAGTTACCATAATTAGATGAGGAAGGGAGGGTTATTCTTGATCCTGAATCAATCCTTCGAATACACACTAAGTAGCTAAGGTCCAAAATGATTATAGAGTATCTAATAAAATGTAAGAATATACCTTCTAAAGATGATACCTATGAGGATGAATCACTCATGCAACAATATTTGATATTGCTTCAACATTGAGGACAATGTTATTTTGAAGGGGAGGGGAATGCAATGCCCTTAACCATTGGTGTGTTTGGGGATATGTGTAGCTGAATTGTGCTTTTACATATTATTTTACATTTCTCTATGCATACTTATGCTTAGTAGGTTAGCCTATGGATGGCATATGGCCTTGTTATATTATATATAGGAGGTAGGGTTAGTTATTAATCATCATATTTGAGTATTCATTCTTATTTCAAGAATTTGGGAGGTTGCCCCCTCCAAGTGGCTTATCTATTAATCATATTTTATGCTATATTTCCATATCATTATGATATAATTTCGTATATCTTCTTATTTGGTGAATTAATGTCATTTCATCATCCTTACTAACTATAAGATTTTCATTATTAAGTTGGGGGGGGAGTGTTTCTTGATTCCCATCTTGTGTATCATTTTTATCTTGATTGTATTACTCATATTTAGATGTATTATCATTGAAGTCCACATAATCAAGGTGTGAAGGATCAATGATGGGGTTTATAACTAGTCCTTTGTCCATAGTATAATCTCAAATGTTGAGTATGCTCAATAGGATTGCCACGAATCCGAACAATTCTTCTTAAAGGAAGAGATGTAACATTTTGAGATGGCATATAGAAAATAAAATGAAATAATGTTGTTTAAATAGAATATATAAAATCTAAAAAGCCTAACACAACTAAAGGAAATAGGAAAAATAAGGGTATAAACCTTAATAGCAGCATCTAGTGTTAGGGTTTGGGTAGTGTTTGAAGTAAGTTGGGTTCACCAAATGATTCATTTTTTTTAGGGTTTATGGAGTGTAAGCACTAAGTTTTTAAAAGATATAAGTATAGTAAATAAAGGTATAAATATGAAATAAATATATCCACTAATTTATGAAAGAATTGATCTAATCTAATATTTCTAAAAATAATAATGAATGACATAAATAAGTACTTACTTATAAACTAACTGAGACAGATGAGATGGAGGCTAAAAGTTGGTGTGAAAGTATACCTAAGTGTTACAAATAGGGTATAGGTGTCAGGAACCCTCTTGGATAATAATTTTGTACCTTGGATAGTAGTGATAGGGTGCTAGTGTCCTAATTTTAATGTTAATGTCCTTTGTGTAATAACTATCTAAGATTATGGGTGGACGTCTGAGTAAGTTTGACCTACATGTACTTATGTAGATGAGCTTTGATTTTCTATTTATACATTTTTCTCTTGATTTAGGAGCACACCCTAGACTTACATGTTGCTAGGGTATTTAATTGGAACAATTAACAAAAGTGTGTTGTTATCTAGGTAGGTTGGACATACTCAAAACCCCACTATGTTGAGAGTTGCCTACACACCAATACTCTTAGGAGGGATCAAGCTCAATGTAGTTTTATCACCTAAATGTTTTGTGTAAATGTTATTATGAGTGTCAAATGAGTGCTTTGAATGAGTCTTGAGTCTAGAAATATTTGTATTATAGATTTGGGATAGTTATAAATGACTTTATGTAGAAGTAGGGTAAAATAGGGATCAATAACCTTGATTATGCATAACTTGTTCTAAGCTTATTGGTGTAATTTGCATTTGATTTCCATATAATGGATAAAGGGATAAAATTCATGTATATATATTGATCTGGTGCTTTGGATTTGAAATGGGTCTAGGCCAACCATAGGTGTCTTAGGAATTGAAAATATATTTGTTCAAAACCTTTAAAAACCTAGGGCTTACATTCTATAAACCCTAAAAAAGTTAAATCACATGATATTTACCATGGAAACATAGGAAAGGAGACACAAAAATACTCATGATGCAAATTACATAAAAAATAATTATGAGACTCATGTTAAGACAAGACCAAAGAATAATTAATTAAGAAAATAATAAAAAGAACAAGGGGACAAAAGGACAAGTAATATGGAAAAGAAATAATAAATTCTTTAGAATCAAATGAAAGAGATAGTGAAAAATATTTTAGAAAGAGAAAAGTAATAACTAGATCCAAATGGACTAAGATAAACTACATAAAACTAAATAAAAATAAAAAAATAAATGATTGATTGATCAATCATAAATATCATTGTTATCTACAAACTAAAATTTTTGAATCATAAATTTTAATATTACAAATTTATATTTGGGAAGGGGGAAACTCATTCACTTGAGTATGTAACATGTCACATTTCTACCTTGAAGGTAATTTTTGAAAGACCTTATATAAACATCTAATTTTCATACATGACTAGTTATTAGCTATGGGATTATTTTATTTATGTAATTTTAGATTATTCATAAGATTAGGATCTTATGAGAATTTTGTGTGTCTTTCTCCTTATCTCACACACTTATTTTTTGGCCCATATATTTGTTTTTGTTTATTTTTGCCTCTTTTTTTCACATTTATATGTTCTAATTGATAACAAGTTATAACCAAGATTGAGCTACTCAATTTTGGTTATAACCAAAATAAATTATCTAATCCTAGTCATCTTTGTTAAAATCAAACATTTACCCCTTATGTCAACTTTTTTTTACTATTTTTTCCTCTTTTTTTGGCTTATATGATGGTTATATATCAGCTCTACATGCCAATGGGACTTATTTCTCTCCTTTTTTATGTTTTTCCTCTTTTGATAGAATTGTGCACCAATAAGACTTTAATTTTTAATTCAAGAAGTCTATAAATACATAAATGTGTGATGCATTTAGTACATAAAAGAAGAGGATAAGAGACCTAGGATTGAAATGCATATCCTAGGATACACTATGATTTCTACTATTACTACCATATATTGAAGTGTATGTAACCTTTGTACCCAAAAAGGGACTGAATTAGTGAAAGAGCATATAGAATCTATTAGTGAATCTTACATCTCATATATAAGGATAAGTACCAAGATATTCATATTTCACTAGGATTTTTATTTTACTACGCGAGTGTTGATTTTTAAACTACGTAAGACTAATGGTCTAGCTAAGATAGGCCCATCATAACTATATTTTTTTATTCTATTACAAGCTCTCTTAGAATGGATTAGGGTTTTTAACATTTGAGAATAAATTATAGAATATTTATGCATAAATTCACTATTTTGATAAATGTTTATGATTAGAAGATATATATGAAGGCATTTTTAAAATCCCAAAAGGCTCAGATTCTATCTGACTAAAATCTAACCTTGTCTAAAATTTTATAGGTCCTAATCATCAGAGGTTGACATGGGAAAAATATTGTCAAATTTATATTGAATTCATATATTAATAAGCAAGTGTTTTAATTAATTTTATCACCAAGAATTCATTAGAGTACTTATCATTATCTGATATAGCATTTTACTATAGAGATATTTTGGGGCATAAGCTAAAGTTATTTCTATTATGAAATTTTAGTTTATTGACATATTTGATCCAATCTAAGGGTTATGACTATTATAAGACTAGTTATTTCACAGTATCTACGAAACCCTAATGTAAGCCCTCAAAATTTTATTTATTTAACACTTAGGTCAAGTAGATTTATCTCATTACATATGTACATAAGTGTCAAAGAGTATGTAGAGGGAAAAAATGAGGTGAGCATTTCTAAATATTTTTGTTGTATTGGGAGAACTTGATCATGACCATACATATGATACAGTCTTGTCAAGGTAATTAGTTCATATCAAAAAATTTAAGGGACCTTTCCAAAAGCATTAAATTTATGTTTCCAATTCTAAATTTTGGAGATAGATTAATGATAAAAGATAAAAAAATATAAGAGATTTCTATTTCATTGTGTAGATACCCATATTTGGTACCAACACAATTTCATATTATGTTTTTAATAGCTTTTTACATGTAGAGGCCTCTTGATAGGGAGTTAGATATATTATGGCATGGTATCATATGGACCTCTTTGGTTCCACTATCTCACATGGACCTCTTCAGTTCCATTTGATTTCATTTTCTTTATCTACCCCTTTGGGCCTATATACTACAAAATTGCCTTTTATTTATGTATGCTAGGGATCCATGCCTATGTTTCTATTATCTCTATGTTTTTAGCCTTGATACACATATGTTTGGGTTATATACCTTTGGAGACATATGTATCAAACCATGACATAATTGTCTATACTTATATTTTGAGTATTTTCCAAACTTATTTTAGTGTCAACTTTTCATGTGCCACTAGGTCCTAATTCAAAATCAAGAGATCCCTATATATATAGAGTTAGATTAAGTTCATACCATCAAGAATTACCAATAAAATTTTAAAATCATCAAGTAATTCATATTCCAACCCATTGAATTGCATTATATTAATGGAAGTTTTGAAAATTTTAAGCATTCAAAAGGTCAATTTACACTTGCATTTATTGTGCTAAGGGTTGTATTAGGATAAAGAGAATATAGTTGTATGATTATATGGCTATGTAGGAATTTATTGTATATAGGAGGAAGAGAACATGAGATTTTGAGGCCCTAATTAGAGTATATGGATATGTAGGAAACACTTAGAAATATATGTGGTTAATAAGATTATCTTGACTTAGGTGCTAACCCCTTTTTACCAAAATTGTAGGAGGCCAAGGGAAAGAGATCTAGGGTTTTACTTATTATCTATAATTAGTACACACTTTGATTAATTTTGAAGGACCAAATAGATATAAAGGTGATAATAATATTACATTAAATATTTGGGTTCACTATTGTACATATTCTATACTTGACACTTATAATGAACCTAGACATTTGCATCAATGTTAGTGTCAAGAACCTAACACAAGCATACACGAGGAAAAAAATATTCATATCACAAATAAATTAGATACCAAAGCATATTAACCATCATTAAATGTATTCCAAATAATTATCATAGTCTAAAACAAAACATAAAATAAGATACACTCTCTTTATCCCTTGATTGCCTAGTGTTTTTTTGTAGTCATTACATGTGTAGATATGTATATTTACATAATTTGGAATTTATTAATGACTTGTGAATATTGTCATATTGCATTCAAATAGTTTTATATTTTTAGTATGTTTGTGTATAAAACCCAAATATCTTAAAACACTCTAGTGAACTGGTCCTCTATATTTTGAACCGAACCCTAGTTGGCATTCAGGGTTTTCTTTTTTTTTCTCCTTCTAAAAAGAGTTTTTTTTTTGGATTCCTATATTTATTTTTAATATCTCATTTATTTCATGAAAATATATTAGGGAATGCTTATTCATATATTTTATTTAGGCATTATTCTTTTTTTCTTTGTGATTGTGTCCAAAATTTTAATCCTTATGGGTTCTCTCTTTAAAGACCATGACAAACCCCATCCTTTAAATAGTTTGTTTAATGTTCTTGATGATCAATGTATTAAATATTAGGATATCGTGGCATAAAAAATTAGACTCAAACCCCTTACTTTGCTTATAACTATGCTAATGAAAGAACTAACGATAAAAACTCAACTATAAATGAACATGTTGATAATCATAACATTATTTCATATGGTTATGAGTGTGGTTTTGTTCCTTTTAAATGTCAGTATGAGGAGCCTAGTTATCCTATGTCTTATACTTCTAATGATGAAAGTCCTAAAAGGTTTTAAATGATCAATTTTATTAGTGCCTCACATAAATATTATATAATGGATATGTAAAATGTTAGCACTCCTAATGTTGGAAGTCAAAATGTTCCATGCATATATTATATAGATGTACCAAATATTTAATGATCCTCTTCCATTTCCAATGATGCCAATGTTGAAAAATATGAATGTGTCTCTTATTTACAAAATGATTCTAATATTAAAAATATTTTTCTTTCTCTAGATCACTCCAATGAAAATAGTGAGACTACTCTTTCTCTAACTTGTAATGATCAACATCCATGCACTACTTCCTCTCCCATCTTGTTTGAATGGAAAAATGAAAATGATTTAAATGTCTCAAGAAATAAATTATTATATAGTTAAAATTAAAATTATATTTGATTCTTTAATTCCAAAACTCAAGTAATATCACATAAATTAAATCAAAGGGTATTGCATAATAATAAGGAAAATATTACATTATATGTCTCTTTCTCACATGATAATGACATACCAAAAGTAGAAAGTAGCATTCTATTATCTTTCCCTCCTTTGAAAATTTCAAATGAAAGTGAAAATTGCATATTTCCCTCTTTTATTATTGAAAATGAAATATAAAATGTTTCTTTTCCTCCCTCCTTCACATTTTATACTAAAAATGAACATGTATTTACAAGTTAATTTCTTTATCCTACTCTTGTATGTCATGAAATTTCAAGTAATGTAGCACCTTGAAATGATAATAATACCAACCTTCATTCTATTAAAAATGTTATAATTATATCTTTAGACATGGGTTTTCCTTTACCTAAAATTTTAAAACCATGTGATGATCCTATTCTAGAGGGTGGTAAGGAATGTATCATTCCTTTTTTTGATATCAATGGTATTTTACAAACTCTAAGGAATATTTTACCTATTTACCAATCTCTCCTTGTGATATGATATCTATCATGGCTACCATGGGAGATCAAAAACAATAAGGGAACACCCTTAAGTTTAAATTTTATTATCATGAGGCTACCTTTGAGGATAACATACTAGAGGATCAACCTCTTACTTGAGATGCTTTTAAATATTTTTATCTTTCAAACTTTATCATGCCTATGTTATGGGAATGTGTATAGAGTTGGGGGATAATTTTTTATACAATTATAATAATGTGTACACATTATTACAATAATGTATATGCATTATGATAATTCATATGTGTTATTTGACTTAAATATTTGAACCACCAAACCTAGGAATGCATACATGTACCAGATAATTCATACATATTATGAGGAAAGCATACACATTATGAGGAACACATACGTGTTATGAGGAACACATATGCATTCCTATTGTTTTTCATATAAAATAACCAAAAAATGTACATGAAGCCAATATTTACTTGAAGATGAAATTTACTCATATAAATGTTCACTAAATATAAGAAATTAGGGACACTTTACATCTGATAGAGTTGTCTCATAGATACATGTCTTAAGATGTGGAAAATGGTTTTTCAAAATCCAATCAGGTCAGTACTTAGGTATTTTTAGGGTCTTAGTATTGAACCTAGGTATTTTAGGGCATAACTTTTGTAATTGATGTCCATTTTTGGCAAACATATAGTCATTTTTTAGGTTTTTGTCCCATCTGGATTACTCCTAGCATTTCTAAGAGTCTTAGATTTGTGAAAATTAAAGTTTTCAAACCAATCAATTATAACTTGATCCAAAGTGGTGTGATTAGGGAAACATGTGTCACATTCATGAATTGCACACATTAAATTCCTACTTTGTGTTGATTTCACTTACTCATCATCCCTATTTTATCCCTAATCACTTCTTACTTATCCCTCATCACCCATAATCACTCTCTCTTCATTCATAACTATCCCTAATAACTCCCTTATTTACCCTCACTATCCCTTATCATATCTAATCACTCTCTCATCATCTCCAATCACTCGCTCATTAACCCTCACTATCCCTCATCATCCCTAATCACTCCCTCCTTATCCATAATCAATCCTTGATTGACCCTCACCATCCCTAATCATCTTTAATCACCCACTCATCATCCCTAATCACTCCATAAATATATCTCACAATCCCTCATCATCCATAATCACTCCATCATAATCCATAATCACCACTTCATCATACCTAATCACTCCCTCCTCATCCATAATCATTCTCTTATTAACCCTCAACATTCTTCATCATTTATAATTATTCCCTCATCATCTCTAATCATTCCCTCATTGACCCTCACCATCCCTCATCATCCCTAATCACTCCTTCCTCATCTTTCATTTTCCATAGTCACTCTTTCATTAACCTTTACCATCCCTCACCATCCCTAATCACTCCCTCATCCTCCCTAATCATTCCCTTATTAACCGTCACCAGCCCTCATCATCTCTACTCAATTCCTCATCATACCTTCTCATACTTAATCACTCCATCAAATATATTACTTGTGGATACAATAACTTAATTAGCTCTTCTCAATATGATCTTGTTAATGAGGCCTTTGGGTATTTTTTAGTTGATCAAATTGAGAAAGGTATTATTAAAGGTATCACTCTTCCTAATAGAAAGACTTAGTGTTAGTAAGGGATTACAAATTCTATTTCAAAAGTTTTTTTATATGTTATATATGAGATACATATATATCTTGTATTTTTTAAATGTTCATATACGTAAAAAATTAAAATAGAAGGTTGAACAGTTTCCTATGATGAATTAGGAAGAGAAATTAAGAGATGAGAAGCTAAAGCTTCATGTTAAATGTATAATCATCTAACACTCATAGGAATATAAGTAGTTATTTTTTTGGTTATTTTGATGTAATAAATTTTGAGAATTAATGTCTCTTATAAAAATAATTATCCTTAACCTTAACACTTAGCTATAATTAATTGTATGAATAAGAATTATTTTGTTTTCTGAGTTATACATGCTTCTCTTTGAAATTATTCTCATATTTAAAAATTCTAAATTTTAATCACTCCATTTTAGGTAGGTAATTGGAATAAATACAAGTTATAACAATTTTAACCATCAAATTATCATGTATGGATCATTTCATATCTTATAAGTCTCATATTAACTTGTAGACTAAAATAATAGCATATCCTGATGAGGATTTCTAGCGACCACTTCTAACAATGGTCAATTACTATGATATGAAAGGTGTTAAGAGTGGTTTTAGGTCAAAGAGACCTTGAAAGATGGTTAGAATATAAGATAAACAAGTTCAAAGAGGAAAATTTTATAATAATATTATTTCATGCATAAGAAATTATTATCACCCATATATGGTGATATTTATGAAAATTTTGGGTGTGAATTATCTAATTTGTTAGTGGCATGGTTATCAAGGCTTAAGAACTATGTTTTTTGACCTTTCATAATGATTTACCAAGCTATGTCATTTATTGAAACCAATCAATTGTTTTCCATATGATGAAATTTTATGATTTGAATAATTACATTGAAGGCCTTCTATTTATATGTCTATTGATGGAGTCATCATACCAAAGAGTGGAAAATAATTTTCAAATGATTAGAACAAGTAATCCAAGATTATAAAGTGGTTATAAATTCATAACTTCAATATTCAATCCAATGAAGAGTGTCACACTATGAACTCTCTACTTGCAAAACTCAAAAAAGTGGGTACAAGTTATCTATAACTATAAAAAAATAAGTAGATAATATATTATTAATCCAATGATATGGTTAGTACTAAAAATATCTCTACTGCCCCTAGCAATAAATTATATGAATTAAAAATATTATTTCATTAAAAAAATTATATCAATGGTTAACCAATACACTTCATCATTTTGAATGGAATTAATAAGAATTTAATTTCTCCAAAAACATATTTTCAAAAATTGAACTTAAAATAGATGCATCATCTATAACCATACAATAGTGTATGGTTTAGTGTAGGCCTTGAGAAATGGATCACCTAGTAGTGTCACTTGGTGTACAAAATCAAAACGTTTAAATATGCAATCCTTTTTAACATCTCACTATTAGAGTTATGTGATGTTTTACATGTGGTCAACCATATATTTAACATTGACATGTAGTCTATAAATTAAATCCTTGAAATGTTGTGATAGATTGTCATGATCTAAAATGCCATATGTCATACTTAGTTCATAATTTTTTAATCATTAGTGCTAAGAAGTGCAATAATATTATCAGTTCTAGTAAGAAGTATACTATTGGTGGTAATAATTAAATGTAAGTACATCCTTGTGGAACCATTTCATAGTGTGGTTTGTCCAAAAATAACAAAGACAAGATAATTAAACTATATTCTAAATGAATACAAGGATATTTTTCATTCACCTAAATAAGTTCCTACATACTATACACTAAATAATACTATTGATTTGATCCCTTAAATACCTCTACCTCAAACCTATTTATACAACATATCATTTCTAGATAATTAATAGATCAAATGTTAGATCTATGAAATCATGGATAATGGACACATTGTGCCCAAATCATTACCTTGTAGAAGCCCAATTGTGCTTGCACCAAAGAAGTATGGGACATGAGGTTGTAAATTGATTAAAAAAAACTTAGCAATATTAAAATGAATAACTATTATCCTCATCGAAATATTAAATCATTTTTATGCCATATCCATGGTTTATAAGTCTTTTCCAAAATTAATCTTAAGTTTGGGTATCATCATATTCATGTTGAACCTCTAGACATTTGGACTATAGTGTTAAAAATAAAGGAATGATTGATTGAGTAGTTGGTTATGCCTTTTAGGTTAAATCATGTATCAAATTTATTCATTGATATGTTGAATGACATATTTAGGCCCATTAACTATTTGATTTTTTAATCTATCTTGATGACATCTTAATCTTTAAAAAAAATTGGGATGAACATCTACACCATGTTGAACTAGTATTTCACATTTTACAAAAACACATTTTTAGGATAACATGAATAAATGTTAATTTTCCATGCAAGAGATAAAATATTTGGGATACATTACACACATGAGTGTATGTGTGAACCTAACCAAGATTAAATTCATATAGGAAAGGGAAACACCAAATAAATTTGCATAGATTCAAATCTTCTCAGAATTAAAAAAATTATACAAGTGATTTGTGTTTAATTTTTATCCTTTGAACCAATATACCAAAGTTGGATCTGAATAAAGTTTCATCTAGTTAGCTTCAAAATAAATATAACTTGATGAAATAAAATTGAGACTTTATTTTGTGCTAGTAATTTTGATACTTGAATATAAATTTGAAATATCATCCAATTCATTTTGTAAGAAAATTGACTATCACAAATGGGTATTTACAACACAAAAAGTTGTAGAAAAGGGCTAATTTCTATTATAATGGATTAGAAAACATATTTTTAGAATCAAAGATACATTTATAGTATATACTTACATCAGATGATAAGGGAGTGATTAAGGATGGTGAGGGATTGTGAGGGTCAATGATGGAGTGATAAGGGATGGTGAAGATCAATGAGGGAGTGATTAGATATGATGAGGGATGAAGAAAGAGTGATTAGGTATTATGAGGGATGGTGATATTCAATGAAGGATTGATTAGGGATGATAAGGGAATGATTATATAATATGATCGATAATGAAGGTCAATGTGGGAGTGATTAGAGATAAAGAGGGATGAGGAGGGAGTGATTAGGTATGATGATTGATGAGGAAGAAGAAATTAGGGATAATGAGGGATGGGGAAAGAGTGACTAGGGATGAGGAGGGAGTGATTAGGGTTGATGAGGGATAATGAGGGTTAATGTACTAATGATTATGGATTATAATATAGTGATTAGAAATGATTAAGGATAGTGAGGGTCAATGAGGGAGTGATTATGGGTGAGAGGGATGAGTAAGAAGTGATCAAGGATGAGGGAGGGATGATTAGAAAGTGAAATTAACATAAAGTGGTTATTTTATATAAGTCATTAATATGACCTATGTTACCCCAATCATACCACTTTGAATCAAATTCAAAGTGAGTGGTTTGTAAACTTCAATTTTGACAAACTTAAGACTCATAAAAATGTTAAAAATCAATGTAGAAGGCACAAAAACCTAAAAAATAACTATATGTTTACAAAAATGGACATTAATTGCAACATTTATACCCTAAAATCCATAGGTTAAATACTAAGATCCTAAAAAATCTTAACTACTATCTAGATTATATTTTGAAAAACTATTTTCCCCATCGTAAGGTGTGCAATTGTGAGACCAACTCTATTAGATGCAAAGTGACCCTAATTTATTATATTTACTAAAATACATTTAAATTTATATGGAATATAAATTTAAACTTATAATTAACATTTATTTTAGTAAATATCAACTTCAAGTAAATATTAGCTTCATGTACATGTTTTAGTGCTTTTCTATACACAACAATAGGAATGGGTGTGTATTAATAATAACTTGTATGCATTCCTCTTAATGCATATGATTTAATAATAAAGCATACACATTATAACATGTACACATTATAAAATATATGAATTATTAAAATTTGAATTCAAAAAATCAATCCTTTT
This sequence comes from Torreya grandis, assembly GCA_037957365.1. Lineage (NCBI taxonomy): Eukaryota > Viridiplantae > Streptophyta > Pinopsida > Cupressales > Taxaceae > Torreya > Torreya grandis. The sequence continues at coordinate 715,443 of JARHVA010005777.1, forward strand.
CACTTGGAAATGGCTTGGATTCCTAAGCCTAAGGCTTAGACCTATCAATCTATAGTTGATTCCAAGAGTTTTGATGGAAAACAAAAAAATTCATTACGTCACCAAATAAACTATTAATTTAATTAAAAAAATAAAAAAACTTTGCTATAAAAATGGGAATACTCTACTCTTTCCAAATATATGATTTATATATTTTTTGGACTATTTTAAGGGTCCAAACTATATTGATTTCTAACTATACCTATTTTAGGCCATTGCATACCAAAAATAAACATGCCTATTCATGTTTATGTAATTTATATTTAATTTATCCAAGTTTGAAACAAATTATATTGTCATAAACTAAGCCTAATTCTACACACAATAAAAAAAACTAATTTTCATTTTTTTTGAGGTACTTAGTGGGGCCACATAGCTGGCTATCCATTTTCTTAATCAATTTTTAGGATCTATTTACTTGTAAAATTAATGATAAAAAATAATTGAAAAATATATAAAATATAGGTCAAAAAATAGAATATATTATATAAATATTCACTAAAGGGTTTCAAAAAATAGTAAATAATGCTCAAAAAATGGTGTGCTACACAGTTGTCTATCTACTCTATTTTCTCTATATAAACAAGAGTTCCTATTAAAAATTTAGATATTTGACCTAGTTATATTTAACAATTTTTTTAAAAAAATGTTGTTTTGAAAACTAGACTCTAAATTATACAATCTATGTTCTTATACCATCTTCAAATTTTGAGTGTAACCTCTCAAATTACCTATAAAAGTTCAAATTTCTAAAATTTCAAGAAAATCATGTCCATGGATAGGCCCCTTTTTGTCTCCCAACTTTGTGCACTTACCCTTATCCTCCTTAAATGATCAATGGAATCCTTACACTCATTAAAAATAATATATACATTCCTTTTAATATTGGGATAAAGATGGACACTTGTTATTAAAATATTTCCATTGTAGTTTAGCTCAAGAGGTTCATAATTGGTTTTATAGGCTCCCAAATGGTTCCTTATCAACATTTAAAAAAATGACTATGTCTTCTTATTTAATTTTCATATATATACCTTACCTAGGTTACCATTAAAACATTTTCAAGTATTAACACAAAATGAGGATGAGTCCATTCAAGACTATGCTATCATATTTAAGGATATCTTATACTCAAATTATACCCACTTAGATTTGGAAGAGAGATTTATATTTGGTAGGGGTCTTCTTTCTCCACTTAGATAAAGAGCATTGAACAAACTCTTCACTTCATTTGAGACTTTATAATGGGATGTGCATAAATATGCATGTGCCTTAATGAATACCAAAACTAAATTACCTATTTCTCCACCTAAAGGCAAACATGAAACAAATAATCCTTTCAAAACGAGAAATCAAACCAAGAAGGGTCATGAACCACTTCAAAAACCTTATATAGAATAAAAAATACATACCAAATAACAAATAGTCAAGGTTTTGAATAAAATACATGGGCATAACTATAGAATACCTCCTACAATTAAACCTTATGCTTCTACAAAAAGGTAATCACTTCAATTTGATTGGTTTTGAGATAGACCAAATGATATATTGTGTAAATTATTGATGAGTGGATGATATACCTTCATACTAATTACCACCATCCACCACACATATTTTAAAAGGTAAAGGGACAACCCTTTTTCACTTACCATGGTATAAACAATCACTGGGCTAATGATTATTTTTCTTTCAAATAAAATCTTACACAATTGGAAAATTAGAGACTCATTATGTATCAAATAGATACATCTAGATCTGTTTCCACTACTTATTCTATAGTTTATTATAATAAGGTTGAGACATCCCATGCTTCTCTTTTTAAGGAAAATGTGGTCCATTAACCTTTATGGTAGAAAACCATTAATATAAATCCTTCTCCTAAGGTACCCTATAACAAGAGCAATCTCTCCCACATTGATCCTACCAAAGAACCATTGGTTAATCAGGTTCTAGATAGTGGGGCATATGGATGAGGCATACCTACACAACATATTTTAGTACATAAACTTCACCTATAAATACAAAATATATTTCTATAGATACATTAGTCACAAAGATAAAAATAAAATTAGAAGTTTCATTACCAAATAATCTTTATAGTCAAGTTTTATTATTTCCAACCATGTTTCATTGCATATGATGATTTTTCCATATATCTAAGTTGAAAATTTACTTAATTTGAAATATTTTACACCACTATGCAAACTTATTATATACAAATATTCATTAAACAAATAAATTGAAGTAAAACACACATCCATGCAAATCCAAATATACCATGAGAGCATCATAACACACACACACACACACACACACACATGTATGTATGTTTGTATAAAAATATTAAAAATGTTTATATAACATGAAATATCAATCATACGTTGGGGGAATATCCCTAAGTGTATAATCATCATCACTATATACATTAACCATTCAAACATATCTTGATGTAGATGAACCTAGACCATGTTTGGGACCACATGACCCAGATAACTCATGTAATCTCTCTTCAAACCACCCTAGCTAACACAATGTCTTATCATGATCATGTAATAGGGTATCATACTAATCAATCAAAGCCTACATAGTCTCAGTATCACTACACTACATGATGTCTCTCCTATGAAGTCTACACATAGCTCCTTATACTCAATGGCTACATTGTAATATGTGGACACTACTCTAGCCACAAGACTAGAAAGGGGTGGATGGGAACCTGTAATGTATATGTTATGAATCCATGTCATACCCTTCTTTTTTAATTATTAGTATATTAGTCATTAGGGATGCATATGTCTTGTAAGTCATCCCTTTAGCATATTTTAATTATCCCACATGCATGGGAAGTATTAGTTGCTAGAATAGAATTAGTATTTAAGTATCATATTTGAATTATCCCACATGCATGGGAAGTATTAGTTGCTAGATTAGAATTAATATTTAGGTATTGAGGCCCAATGAAGGCATTCATGAATATTATTGTATTTAACTTTCTCAAAGGAGGTTGCACCCTCGAAGTGGCCTATGATCAATATAACATATTTGAATTATTATGAGTTAATTTATGAAGTTTATTTTATTATTCCATTATTTTTTGTAGTTCATAAATATGTGTAGAAGGTTCTTCACATCTAGTATCAGAGCACTTTCCGCGACCTGTAGCTAGATTTTAGAGATTTTTTTCTTTGAAATAGTGGCTTTCTAGGAACTACATTATTTAAGTAACCATTTTTCATTATATCTATTTTTACATCTTCATTTTTAGGTTTGGATAAGGGTAAAATACCCTTCCACATAATTATGGGAAGTACTTGGGCATATATCCCTAAAACACTTTATGAGGAGTACCATAAGAACCCTAAAGTAGCTAGCCCATTGAGAGGACCTGAAAACAAAAAGGGATATGTCACCATCTTGATTGACTAGTTCCCACCCATGAAGAAAACTAAGAATTGTCATTTAGGGTAAAATTCATGGCCATAAATTTATAGAGAGTGGTACTCATTTAGATAGCATTGGTAGCAAGAGAGATTTATTAAAACCTTTAGGTAGCCAAACACACTTGGGGCCCATATCTAACATATCTTTCTATAGATTATCAGTAGAAGTAACTATAGTTGAGCATAGTGGTAGCTACAAACCTACTAACAAACTTTTGATAGGAGTAACCAAGCAAAACCAATTTCAATAATTATTTTTTCATTTTTTCACCATATGTCTCCATCTCTATCTCTATTTATCCTCAAAATTTACAAAAATACCTAAAATTTCATTCTACACCTTTTATTCCTTGAGGTCCCATCTCCCAATTCCACTTCCATTAGCCACAAATCTCATGTTTTGATTTTTTTGGGTTTTGCCATTACTTTATTTTTATCTTCTTGCTATAATTTTTTTCAAAGTATTCCTTTCCCTTTTTTTTTCCTTTGTCCCTCTTTGAAAATTTTTACATTTTTTCAATTTCAATTCTAAAATTGCCATTTCCCTCATCAATCATACCTAGACAATGCAAAAAAAAAAATTAAACATACCTTTACCCCTTTAGTTTTAGTCCAAATTAAAAAAGTGTCTTACTGACTATGTCTTAAAATTTATTTTTCTATTCCTTGTAAAACACACACACACACACATAAACAAACAAACACAACTTATGGTAGTCACTTGTACAAGCACAAAAATCATGGAGGAAGAACTCACCACTTTGAAAGCCTAAGTCATTGAGTTAACTAACAAGATGCATGGACTTAATCAGTAGAATAGCCTTATCCTCAACAAGTTACAAAAGGATTCTTCTTCAAATAATAGTTTCTCCTCTCACCACACATCACATGGTCTTAAGATGGAATTTCCATGGTTCAATGGTACATATCCTATTGGATGGATATATTGAGATAAATAATTATTTAACCTTCATGATACTTATTTTTTCAACAAATTTTAATGATCCAGGCAATAATTTAGGCGAAAATTTGGGTGACAGTTCCACCCCAATTGATGACAGAACTTCTGGGAACCATAACTTTTGCACCGTAGCTCCAATTGACTCGCTGTTTGAACCATTAGAAAGATAATAATGAGGATGATGTTGTAAAATGGCATTGAGCTCTGATTAATGAAGTTTGACCTCGAAAACCCAACAAAAGTGCCTCAAATTTCAATTTTAATATGTAATCTAAAAATAGTAAGTTTCTAAAAATAGTAATTCCTCAAATTCTATATTGTTTTAAATCTTGGAAGTTGAACCACTTAATCTCCCTCAAGATTGGTGACCTTTCACATTCTCCCCATGCTTTCAAAATGTGTTTAAATGAAGAGGTAACCCAAAATGTGAAGACAAACATCTCTTCCTAGAGATAAGCATATATTTGTATTGCAATCTTGAGTAATACTAAATCTCTTCTCAGAGAATTCATTGTTACTGTGTTATTTCTATGCTATTGAGATATTTATCAACCAAAAATTTTGATTTTTAGATCATTTTAATTATTTCATTTCACTTAGAATAAGAAACTTTAATGGTGTCATTGGTATCTCAAGTTGAATGATGAAACCAATTTTAAAACCTTTGCATCCTTACTTATGATTAGGTTTGGTCCTTTAGAATTTAAGGACTTTACAAGAGATCTCACCAAAATACACCAGAGAAGCATCATTCATGATTATTAGATTAAATTTGATAAACTGGCTAATCACACTAAAGGGTTATCAGATGAATTATTCAAGATTTATTTTATTAGTGGCCTTAAAGAGACAATCTTATCAGAGGTGAAAATGTTTCATACCACTAAATTAATGGTTTCCTTAGGTCTGACTAAGTTAGTAGAAGATAAACTCTAAATGCAAGATTGACTTCCCACTTTTCCACTCATAAAGAACATAACAAACCAATGGCCAGACACAACCACACTAGTCAAGTGCCTTACTGAGGCAAAGATGTGGGATCGTAAAGAGAAAGTATAATGTTATAATTGTGATGAAAAATGGGTTAAGTTTCACTGGTGCATCGCACCAAATATTTACTTTCTAGATGTGGAATCATATCCATAATAAGACAATGAGCCTAGTATCTATGAATTTTAGGATGCTCAAGTAGAACAAATCCCCTCTGATGAATCTATGGCTTAGGAAACCCAACTTGAGATCTCTCTCCATGTACTCATAGGTGTGACCACCTCTCAAACCATGAAAGTTAAGGATTTATTTTAAAATATTCCTCTCATAATCCTCATTGACTCTATCATCACACACAATTTCATCAATCCCCACATTGCTAAGCATGCAAATTGATTTATACACCCTTATTCTAGCTTTGAATTCATGATTGCTAATGGGGGAAAATTAAAGTGTAATAATGTACATATCATGATAGGTAAATATACTCTTCACTCTAATATTTTTGTCCTACATTTAGGGGGATGTGATGTGGTCCTAGGGGCACAGTGGCTCTGCACATTGGGACCTATTCTCTGGGACTTCTCTAAGATTTGGATGCAAGCAAATGATAGTGGATAGAAGAACATATTAAAAGGGTTATTATATAGATCTGATAACATCATCAATTCCCATTGCATGGAAAATCTTCTAAAGAAAGGCTCACATGGGGGTATTGCCCAACTACACTCCATCCAACTCTAACTCCTCGATTCTATTAACTACCCTATTGATTTACAATCCAACCTTGACAAGCATGCAACCATTTTTATAGAGACAATGGGTTTTCCCCCTTCACATCCTAAAGATCATCACATCTTACTCCTTCTAGGAAGCATCCCACCCAACATCTATCCATATTGCTATCCCCATATACAAAAAAATGAGATAGAATAGTGTTGAGGTCAACATACCCCCTTTTATAAAATTGGGACCCTTAAGATGTTTTAAAGCTTAACCCTATAATCATGGCCTATTTTTTATATTAATTATAATTTGAAGATCATCCAATTTGATAAGATTAGATTAATGCGCTATGTTTTTCTTTAAACTTGCCTAACATTGCTAATAATTGGTCTTCATGTCTTTAAGTTGTAGGTTTCATTATGCCCTTGCTCATGGATTCATGTTATAAATCCCTAGCACAAACCTTCGGTTAAAATTTTAATTTAGAAACAAATAATTAGTGGGAACATTTTAAACTTATTTTAGACTTAGGCATAAGTTTCATGTTTAAAACTTAGTCATGTTTTTTAATATAACTAAAAATTTAGCCTAAAAAATGTTTGGTCCCCTTTATTATCTTCCTTGTTAGTTCCAAATTTATTTCTAATTGAGTCTAATATTTGGTTTTTCAAGTTCTCTTTTATTTCTAAACATGATACCTTTGTTATCCTTTTAGCCTAAAGTTTTAATCCTAAAGCCCTGACATATTTATTAATATGAACAAGACCTTAACCTTAACACTTTAGCAGGGTCATAACTTAATGTCTTTGCTTTTTTATAGATTTGATGGCCCATACTTCATCATGGGGCATGATCCAAAAAAATGAGGTAGGCTTGGGTCTTAACTTAAAACACATGTAACTCTTAAGATCTAATGACCCACACTTCCTTATAGCCTCTCGATTAGATGACATGAAGAAATCTTGACAAAGGTGAGCACTTAGTCCTTTAGACCTATCACATTCAAGCACTCATATCATGATCAATAGTTTTCACTTCATCATAGACCAAAGATCAAATAGATTGAAGACATCATTAAAAACCCAAAAGCCTAAGAGCTCCATAGAGTTTCTATGTGGCATCCCCACATTCAAAGATTAAAAGCAAAGGGGACCACATGTCAAAAGGGACTAATCACAAACAAGCTCCTACATCATGATCAGACGGTCCTGACTTCATCATGATTCTTGATCCAATAGAGTGAATTAAGTTTAAGATCTTGGGAGACCCCATAGAACCAACAAGTTTCACTCTCATATTGGAACACAATAAGTTTGATGAGCTTAAATTTGATATTTGCATGACTGTCATTTCACATCCATAAAGATGTATTTGACATTTGAGTGACTATTAACTTTAAACCCATCAAACTAAAATCTTCACTAGCTTAAATCCAATGTTCGTGCAATTGTCATTAAATGTCTGTAAAGATATATTTGACATCTATGATACCATCAAATTTAAGCTAATGAATTATTTTTCTCAGGACTAAGATGCACTCCAAAATGTTACTAAGAAGCTCATAAATTACCTTGCATACTAATGAGATCCCTTTGAGCATGTTCAAATGCTCGAAATATTTGAACTATAAATATTTAAATGGTCTTATGGTCTAAATATATGAAAAATAAATTTAGTCTAATTCTAAATATTAAGGTCCCCATTGCATTTAATTTGAATGTCTGAACCTTAGCTAGAGAATTATATTAAGTCTTATTTAAAAATATCTTTATGACATAAAAGTTAGCCTAGATGCTTTTAACTAAAGGTTTTAGTGTGTTTATTAATATAATAAATCCCTATGTCAAATTTCAACATTTGATCCTTCTATCATTTTGACCCTTTGAGCATGTTATATGAGCTTAACATAAATATTTTAGCCCAAAGGATAAGTTGTGTTTATCAAACACAATGTAAACTTTGGTCTAAAATATTTAGCCATGATCCCCTTTGTATAAATCCAAGAGACTTAGGTATAAACATTTTATCCTAAAATTCATTTCATGTTTAATAAACACAAATTGAACCTTAACATAAGGTATTTAAACCTAAATCTCCACCTAAGTTCTTTGATTTAAAACTTAGCATATAATGCTTTAACCTAAGTCTATTTGTGTTTATTAATATGAAATAGACTTAGGTAAAAAAAATAGCCTAAGTTATTTTATGTCTATGTGCTAACTTAAGGCTCATGCATCTTTGTAGATCTTACGGCTCATGATTCATCATGGGATAATGATCTAATAGCATAAAGGCACTGATGGCTTTTCAATAGAGCTTCAAGAGCTTGAAGGCTTGACACATGGTAAACATGCATTCAAAATGTGATTGACAAAGGTACCAGAGCTTGAAATGCTTGTAGAGGTGTTAAGTGTCACAACCATAGAACTTAAGACCAAACAGAGCCAATAAGAAATGAGGTCCTAAATCATAATTGATGGTTTGCAATCACTTGTAGGATCTTGATTTGATGATGCAAAGCAAATGGGGAATTTTTAAATGCTAATGGCTAGTGCTCAAAAGGTGTTTATGAAAAATGCCATGAAAAGTGCTAGATAGATGCCAAATAAATGCCACACAGGCACAAAAGAACAAAAACTAAGATCTTATGTGCTCAAAAATGCAAAAGTATAAAGGTAGAAATCCAAATCAAATCTAAGGCATGTATAATCTAATGTCTAGATACACCCTCATGATTAAATATTTAGAACCCTAAACCTTACATAAAAGAGACCCTATGCGAACTCAATTAATCATAATTTAATTTGAGAAGAGCTTAATTTTAATTTGAGCACAAAATAGTTAGCATAAAGATCAATTATAATCTAGTTGTGAGATAATTTACAAGTGTATAAGTCATGGTAGCTCATAGAAAGAAATTAAGAGATGAGACAGAGTTATACCTATCCATAGATAGTGAAGGAAAGGTTTTCAAAGATATTGATCTAGATGTCACAACCTTGAACAAAAGCAACAAGAAGTGGTTTGAGCTCTTCTAGACCATAAAAGAGATGAATCTCATTACCAAATACGATTAGAGGATTTCCATAGTTAACAAGAGATACTATGACCTGGTAATAATTCAAATGGCCAAACTCCACCATGTTGCTGCCAGACTAGAGGTACTTTACTGCATTAATGTCCTAGCTCCAATTTTCATTGATTATAAGATTGATAATGACTAGATTATCTATGAGGAAAGCTCTAGGAGGGTATCCTACATTTACCCACTAGCATTTGAGAAATACTACAAGCTCTCTAAACCCCATGTGAACATTCCCATAATCAAAAGATGGACCAATGAAAATGACTTGGATACCATCCTCAGACCATGGTTGCTCCAAGGGAACCATGTATTCTGGGACTTTGAGGGAAAGATCCCAATTGTCCAGTTTAGGGAAGGGATTAGGGTAATCATGACCCTATTAAACATAATATCTAGATCCCCTATAACTATATATGTCAACAAGACCTGAGTGTCTTATCATTACTTTATAGTAGAGAAAGAGCTTGTTCCTCTAATAGGAGATATGATTAGTGTCTTCCTAGGGAAACAATTTAATACCATCAAGAAGAAGATAAGCAAACAATTCTTCATGATTTCTTATCTAATATATGCCCTATTTTCTTCCACCAAGATCCACAACATTAATAACTAGTCTTCTGAGGGTAGAACCGTAATTTCCCACCACTACTCAAAACTACATATCTTCAAGTATAGACACCACATGCAATTCATATGTGACTGTCTATCTTACATTAGTAGAAACCATCACAAGGATTCCCATACCTAGGTTTCCCCCTTTGATCAAGAAATATGTGGAACTAATAGGAGATATCTAGTTTTACCCAGATTATACTATTATCAAAATTGAGGGAATTTTGACCTAGCTCTTCAAGTTGTCTATATACATTCCTCCCAAGTTGGTAGAGCGTGAAATTGCATCTCAAATCCTTCATGGTATCGATGGAGTTATCAAATAAAAAAGGAAAGGGCTCTTCTATCCCTTTCCTTTGACAATTGGAAGGATAGTTCTACAAGATTATAAGTAGGTGGACACCATGTTTAAGCATATGGACTCCTTTGTGTTCTAATTAAATGATCTCAGATAGTGGGATACAAATAATGTGGTGGGCCCACATTTGAAGAAAAAATAGCTACCTAAGACAATCTATGAGCACCATATGGGTCCTCATGATGCCTTATACATGAAGGCCAACAATTTTGAGGAGGTGTTGGATAGATTCAAGAATACCAACCTCAAGTTCATGCACAAGTTAACCAATGATGAAAAAAGGGTACATATGTAAAATTCATCCCCTTAAATTGCATTTATTTCTTGGACCTTCTAGGCCACATTAGGAAAAACCTCAAGTGGATTTCCCATAGCCCTAAACATAAATTATATAAGGAACTAGCAAGGAAAAGTTAGAGGAGAGACTAGGTGAGGGGCTTTCATCCTCAGCTCCCCCTCAAAGTCCACCATCCCCATTGAGCATTTGGAGCTATTTGCAATTGATCCTAATGAAATAGTATAGGGTTCCCTCAGATACCTTGTTGAATCTTATGGTTTTGAGGAAGAAGAAGCACAAGCTGAGGAAGCTTATATTAAAGAAGAGAAATCTAAGGAAGGGAAAGAAAAGGAATTAGCCCTTGACATAGTCTCAATGACACCCAAGGAAAAAAGAAAATTAGAGTTGGCATTAGTCCCTGTTGGATAAATGAAGAGGCCAAACTTGATTCTCACTCATCCCACAAGTGAGATCAACTTGTTTAGTGAGGAGTTCCCCATTCATAGACTAATCATCCCTGATTGGTTCATATATGGAAAGATGTAGATGATAACATCCCACTCCCACTCTTGGGCCTTGACCCAATATATTAATGTTGATTTTCATGAAAAAATCAAGACATGGATAAGGGCCTTAATGAAATAACAAGAAGAGATAAGAATTGTGACTACTACAAGCCTATATGACAAGAAAATGAATGCTCTAGAAGCATCAAGTAGAACAAGGATAGATGTCCCACAACCTATAAAATTCAAAGAGTTATCCACCACTATGCATTTTAATCTAAAGACAACTAGATTAGAAAGAGTAACTATAAGGAAAGCCATGATATAAACTGAGGAGTTGACTTTCTAGAAGGTTGAGCCCTTTAATAGGCTTAACCCTAGTTGGAGGGAAATAACTTGGTAAGATTACTATCTATGAAAAATATATTGAGAGCCTATCAGAGGCTCACTCAACCTAAGTTAGAGCTTACATTAGGGGCATGAAAAAAAATAATTCAAAATCTAGAAAAGGAAAAATTAGAGACATATGACATTTTATCAGTGCCTGATGGCATGATAAACATGTTTGAAGCATCATTATTTGATATGTTTGATTCTTTGAAATAAATAAAGCTAAGGCAAGATTCACTAAGCCAACAAAGTGAAGTGGCTAAAGGATTAATAACATAGTATCAGGATATAGAGACTAAGCTAAGGGATATCATTAGTATTTTGATCAAGAATATAATACCTAAATTCAAAACCATTAGCTTGGCCCACCTAAATTCTATATTGGGGATAGTGGTAGACAAGATTCAGAGTCTAAGTATGTGGACAAATAATTTGGATAGACTCCTAGATGACAAGAAGGAATTGATCATTAGAATTGAGCAACTCTTGGGCACTATGCTGGTTAATCCTACCAAGACTATAGCCATAGGAATTATTGATGATACATAGTATAAACATAGAGTTACATTGGTAATTTAAAAGGTAAAGGGAAAAAGCCAGGGAAAATTAGGAAATAACAATGGTGGGATTTTGGGCATGATCTTCACAAATGAGGAAAAGATTGTAGAAGCCTAGAGCATCAAATAAGCTATTGCCAGAGATGATAGGGACCTTGATGACTTATTTGATTAGGAATATTTTCATCTCCTAAAGCCAACTATGGATCTAGAGCTTTTCAAATAATAACATCAAAGGGCCATGGAACTTCTACAAGAGTAATAATGGAGTCCCTCGATAATGGGCCCACTGAGCTGATTGATATCCTTTTTGTAAAAACACTATAATATTTGAAATAGGGAATATTATTTTATAAAGGCATATGCTAGTTTATTAGCATATTTGCCTCTAGGTCAGTCTAATTTTGAGAAACAAATGTATTCTAGAGATTTATAAAGAAGGATAGTTATCCTTATCTTTTGTACAGTTGTATCTTGTAACTAACTAGTGTACTACCTTTTATTTCTATAAAAGGCATGCATTACCATCTTGTAAGAGAGAGAGAATTTTGAGAAAGATATGTATACTTGGATAAATTAATAAAACCAAGGAATTATATAAATATTGTCCATATTTGATGTATCAATTATTAATATAGCTTTTCTCTCAATTTCTAGTTATGTCTTGAATTTGAATAGTTTCTTTGAATTTTGGGTGGCATCTTTAATCACAAGGTTTCTAATTTGTGCATGTTATAGATTAGTTTAAGGATCTTGGATTCGCTTCACTTCATTTTACTCTATATTCAGATGTGCAAATGTTATTTGATTATAATAGTAAATCTTTATAATAAACCTGGTTCTTACTTGTGATTTTTTGCATCATCCTTCAAAGTTTTCCTGGTGTAAATTGAAATTTGAGATTTGGCTATTTTACATTTTTTTTTTTGAATTCATACTCAACTGTAATTGAATCTTTGTCATAATGTTTGAGGCTAAGATAAGAAATCACTTGTTTTTTTTCTAACCTACTCTTATCATTTGCTCCTTTTTTAACCAAATCACTTTAGTTTAAGTTTCATTATACATATCCATCTAGAAGAGTTTATATCTTAATATTTAATCATAATTCACTAAGAATTAGCATAGATACTATAATTTCATATATAATTGGACCATGATGGCTCCCAATCATTAATTAATATAAATTTGTGGGGATAGTTAAACATTGCTTTGTCGCTATTTCACCATAAGTAACACCAAGTTTTCACAACCTACTACTCATGCTGTAAATTCTTAGAATTATAGAATGAGAATTTTTATTTAATAATAAGGACATCTATGGCACACATATAGGCATTAAAAAATAAATAGTATAAGAACTCCTCAAGTCTAGAGTTATTCACCAAAGCACTAGTCCATACTCTTCCCCATGCTTCTTATCCACAAAAAATATGGGTCATGGTGCCTCTAATTTGATGTTAATTACCTTAAACACCTCACTATCAAAGACAAGTTTCCAATTATGATCATCGATGGCATTCTTGATGAGCTCCATGAGGCAAAAAAATTCTCCAAATTAGATATTTGTTCTGGCTATCATTATATTTGCGTGCATGCTGATGACATTCCAAAGACAACTTTTTGAACTCATAAGGGTCACTATGAATTCTTTGTCATTTTATTTGGACTTACAAATGCCCCTTCAACATTTTAGGCCCTAATGAATGAAATATTTTGGCCTTTCCTCCATCAGTTTGCTTTGGTTTTCTTTGATGATATTTTGATCTACAGTGACACATGGGTTGAGTATCTCTAACATCTTGATAGGGAATTACAACCTACAGTAGATAATAAATTCTATTTAAATCATTCCAAGTGTTACTTTAGTCAATAATAAGTTGAATATCTAGGGTAGATTATTTTAGCTGATGGGGTCCATGTGGATCTAGATAAAATCAATGCCATGCAACATTGGCCTTAACCAATGACCCTCAAGAGCCTTTATGGATTCTTCAACCTTACAAGATACTATTGAAATTTCATCAAGGATTATGGAAAGATAGTGGATCCTTTGAATTCATTATTAAATAATGATGCATTCACATGGGATGCTACAACTAACTAGGAATTCATGGCACTAAAACAAGCTATGTGTAGCATACCAGTTTTGTCCATGCTAGACTTCACCAAAAATTTCACCATCAAAAGTGACGTATGTGGAAATAGCCTTAGTGTTTATCTTCTCCAAAAATGGCATCACATTGATTTCAATAGCATATCCCTTTCTAGACAAAATTTAGTTATGTTTACATATGAAAAATAAATGATGTTAATTATGTATGCATTTCAAAAATGGTGTCCATACTTACATCAAAATCATTTTTACATTAAAAATAATCACCAAATTTTGAAATACTTCCTATAACAATGGGTCTCATCCTCAACACAATATAAATGGGTTATCAAACTCATGGGTTATGATTATGAAATCACATATAATAAAGGGAAAGAAAATGTAGTGTTGAATGCTCTCTTTTGTATGTTAAAGGACCGCACTTCCTTTCTGCCATCTCCATGACCATTCTAGACTAGTTGGAATTTGTACACCAAGGGTATGAACATGATCCCTCTTTACACCAACTCATTTTATAATTGACCATTAAAACCTCTACAGTACCACATTATTTATGGGATAGTGATTCTCTATGTTACAAGGTTTTTTTGGTGCTTCCCAATAGCATAAGCCTTCATCAGGGTGTACTCTATAAAATCCATGCTTCTCCATTATTAAGACACTCAGGAGCTCACAAAGCATATGATTGGGCATTTCAAAATTTCTTCTAGAAGGGGATGAAAGGGGAAATTAAATAGATGGTGGTAGAATGTGATACCTACCAATACAATAAAGGTTAAACCATAATGATTCCTAGTTTTCTCAAACCCTTACCCATCCCTACTAGGATCTGGACTGATATTTCTATGGATTGCATTGAGGGGCTCCCTAAATATAGAAGCAAAATAGTGATCCTAGTTAATGTCAATTGCCTATCCAAATATAGTCATTTTTGTGTCTTCAACCACCCTTATATAGCCTCCATGGTTGCATAAGTTTTCTTGGATTATATTTTCTATCTTCATGGCATCCCTTATTTAATTATCTTTGATCATGATGCAAATTTGACTAGCCATTTTTAGATAGAGTTATTATAATGTATAGGCACACAACTAAATATGAGCTCTGGGTATCATCCCCAAATTGATGGACAAATAAAAATCATCACCAAATTTTTAGAAACATTCCTTCATTAATTTGAATTAGAACAACAACACCAGTTGGAAAAATGGATCCCCCTCATAGAATGGTGGTACAATACGTCATACCACACTTTTACTAAAATGACTCCACATAAAGTAGTTTATGGTCAATCACTCCCAAAATGGCTCCCATATACACCTAGTAGTTCCCTAGTTTAGGCAGTTAACACTACTCTTCACCATCAAGATTAGATTCTTAGTATCATATGGGATAATCTCCATCTAAAACAAAACCAAATGAAGTAGCAGGCAAATCATCACTATTTTGAGTGCACTTTTCAACTTGGTGATATGGTTTTTATTAATCTACATCAATACAAGAAATCATAATTGAAATTGAAAGGGTGTCATAATTTCTCCAAAGTTTTATCATCCATATAAGGTTCTCCAATAAATTGGTTATGTTTCGTACAATTTGGAGCTTCCACCTTCCTCCTAAATTCACCAAGTCTTTCATGTCTCCTATTTGAATAAAGTTCTTGGAACTATCATCAAAGTGAAGATAGTTTTACCCAAAATTGATAACAACTATTCCATCCTTCTTAAATTGAAATTTGTCCTAGATAGGCACACCCACTAACATTAGTCCCATTCTATCACAAAAGTCTTAATATAGTGGTACAACATGTAACTTGAAGATGCCACATGGGACCATTATTCCAAACTTAGAATGATTCCCACATCTAAATATTTGAGGACAAAGCTTTTTATAAGTGGGAGGTGATGTTAAAAATCTATGTCCTGCCCTTCTCTTTCTCTTTGCATTATTAGTGTATTAGTCACTATGGATTCATATGCTTTATAACTTGGCACTTTAACATATTTGAATTATCCGACATGCATGGGAAGTATTAATTGCTAGAATAGAATTAGTATTTAAGTAAGTAGCATATTTTAATTAATCCACATGTATGGGAAGTATTAGTTTCTAGAATATAATTATTATTTAAGTATTGAGGCCCAATGAATGCATTCATGAATATTATTATATTGAGCTTGCTCAAAGGAGGTTTCCCCCTCAAAGTGGCATGTGATAAATATAGCATATTTGAATTTGTTAGGGCCTCTTTTTGGTAAGACTTGGTCCCACACCAGCTAAGACACATCCCATAGTGTGGAGATCCTTGGAAGAAGTGAAGGACCCCTTTTTTTTACACCTTGAGTTCCCATGCTAGCTAGCTGATGGTTGAAGAGCATCACAAGCCTCGAGGCATACCTACCTAGTATTACATGCAATAACTCAAAGCTTGAGGAACATGAAGGTTTAAGTAATGGAGTAAATAGGCTAACTATCATGACCAACAACTTGGCATGCACCTAGTTATCCTGTTTGGCATAATGGAATCGACAAGCACTCAACTACTCATCTTTCAGCATGTAGTTATCTAGTCAGCAAAAAAAGTGGCCAGTGCCTATTTAAAGGTGACCTCAAAGAGTGGAAGAAGATGATTTAGTTTTTTAGTGAAGCCCTAGTGAATTGAGGGGCAATACTAGGAGTAATCCCTTTGAATGATAAATGGAAAGTGTAAGCCACACTCATCTATGAGCCTCTGGTATAAGTAGAATTAGAATCAATTAGTGAAGGTTATTACTAGTTATTTTAACAAAGTAAAACATCAATGAATGAATATAAATTACTATTGATTTATGATAAATTATTGTAGAATGGTTGTAATGTTCTTTCCTATATAGTTTGTTGATGAGATGGGATCTCACCTTGGTAATAAGTGGCACCCTCACGCTACTTAGCTCTCTTAACCACCATGAAGAGCTTTCAAGATAAACACAACACCAACTAATAACCTCAGGATGAATGGACACCCCCATGTGGACTCCTTGGCCTTAATGCACTAATAAGGCTCTAACCCTCATTTAATCAAGCTTGTGCTAGAGTACCTTATAAACCCTTGAAACCCTATATAACCCCTTGGTTGCTAACATGATGAAACTAACCCAATGAGGATTTGGTCCCTTCATTTTCATGATTTGAGTGAGTGCATAAGGTTTGCACCTTATGTGAAACTAATGCCAACACGTCAATATGCTTAAATGTTGTGTACTAGACCTTACTCCCTCTATGCCTAACTCCCTTGACCATAAAAATACTTGATAACTAGAGTTGTGTGCATCACCAAGCACCACTCCTACTTAAGTGACATGCTTTAACTATAACATTTTGGTTTTGTTACTGGGACCTCATTGAATTTTACTGCTAAGATGTTACAATAGAGTGATGCTTTGACTATCACTCGAGAATATCGAGCACTAGCTAGAGCAAGTTAAAGACTACTTCATGTAGAAGCATCCCATGTGTGAAGGAGAAAAGCCATGAAAATTGGTGTAGACTTATCTATATGACCCACTATATGAAATATTTTTCTATGAGCTACCAAAGTACGTATATAAATACTTTGCTACATATGTTGACACTAAATGAAAAAATTATGGATAGTTCTTCTAGTGGACCATAGACCACATAGAGAGGCTAGAAATCCTAGATGAGGTGTGGACATGCATCGTAGACAAGTGGTGGGATGGTGCTTTGAATAGATAAATGTTGGAGTTTGTAGTGTCAACCTTTTTGTACCTAGAAAAAGCGAAGAATGAGTTTCTTTAAGAACCAAGGGGTGGGTTTATTAGAGGACTCCACACTAAGCTAAAAAAGCTCATGATTGATTATGAGATAGAAACCATAAGGATGGAAGGTTGAAATTACTTTCATGTATGGGTAAGCACGAGGGGAAGAAGAGGGAAGTGTAGGAAGGGTGCCATGGAAGAGGAACACCAACTTAACACTTGAGAGATCTAGAGGTTGATGGAAGACCTAGAACCTAGAAGTGTCGAGAGGACCTATAGTGAGTAGGAAGGTCATGGGGAAGGATATTTTAAAAGACCATAGTGCACTAAGATGGAGGAGGAAACAAATGGTCAAACTTCATAGATGGGTGTGAGATGCAGTGAGTTCCTAGAAGATGAGGTGTTTGGAGATGTGATAAATGCACCTACCCCATTTAAAATTAAAATGAAATACCATGCACTAGATTCCCTTTGAGAATAGAATAATTTTAATTGAACTTGTTACCCTAATCAACTATGATTGGACCAAGATTTTGGATCAAGAATTTATGATTGAACAAGTGATCTCGTATGAAGACTTGAGCAATGGTATGGTTGACCAAGTGGGTGCTAGTCTAAGTGCCATGATACCACTAATCCAAAACTTATAATCTTTGGTTGAAAGATAATTCAAGAAACAAGAACAACACAATTGTAATAATGCTATCTCTGAGAAGAGATGTTTTGTTAATCAAATTTGTAGATCCAAACATATGCCTATCTCTAAGAAGAGATGTCTAATTTCCATATCAAGTTAAATATTAATTTATACACATTTTTAAAGTAGGAGGAGGATGTGTAATGTCACTAATCTTGAGGGAGATTAAGTGGTTTGAATTCTATAATTTACAATAATACAAAATTTGAGGAATTATTATTTTTAGACTGCATTACTAAAATTGAAATTTGGGGCACTTCCATTTGGTTTTTGGGGGTCAAAACCCACCAAGAAGATCTCTATGCCATCTCAAAATGTTCTCCTCATTCTTAGATTTACAATAATTTAAATTGGGAGTCAAATGGAGCTACATTGCAAAAGTTATGTCTCTCAAAAGTTCTACCACCAATTGGGGTAGAACCATCAGCCAAATTGTCACTTGAAATGTTGCTTAGATCAACTAGGAAATATCCCAAAGTAAGTGGTACAATTACACCAATGAGTAGATCCACACCATCAATCTCTATGTAACAACCTCCTGCATTAAGGACAACGGTCAACCCTACTAGTGGATCGCCTCCTGCATAGACACAAGGAGCTTAGGCATTATATAATCCCATGCCACTACCATAGTAGATATACTACTAGATGGCCATGTATCCACCTACATATAATATATTATATAATTCCATAAATCATGTGCTAAAATGTGTGTTATAGTGGCATGCTTGGGGAATTACTTAGCCTGAGGGTAAGGCAACATAATTCATGATGACCTTGTTAGATCATGTCCATACCTGGTATCAGAAGTTCTATCTAAACCAAGCTATGGTTGATTATGATGTATTGAAGGAATCATTATTGAAAGATTTTGATATTATTAAATTTGAGAAACATAGCATCATGTGACTCAAATAGATTAGTCAAGGGTTAATCAAGAGCATGTTCTTGTATGATGTACAGTTCAAGACTCTCCTCTCCAAGCTTATTTAGGATATCCACCCATCCCAGTACATGTAATGGTTTGTTGGGGGCCTATTGATGCCATTATGAATGGTTTTATCCATGAAGACCTTCATAGAACCTCATGAGGTGCTTGAAGTTACACTCTAGGTTGAGGTAGTAGGAAGTACCAACACTAAGATTAGTCCCTTCATGGAAGCATAGATTGCATTGATTGCTTCTCAAATACAAAAGCTTACTACAAGATAGGCATATGAATCTCATAGTGGGATATGGTGCACTAATTACAAGATAAAGGGCCACAACAAGAACAACTACCCACATAGGAATGTCCATGTAATACTCCCCAATTGTGAGGTTTTCCATGGAGCACATGACTCTTGAAACTATCCCCTGTTGTAGTTCACTAGTCAAGTAAATACTATAGTTCACTATAAGATGTGTGATGCCTACACATGCACATGATGGTAGATTATAGATTCATCGATGAGATGTGCCAAAACATAGAGAGAGGCACAAGGCAAGCCACAACTTTAAGAGGGGGCTAGGTAGGCCAAGGAAATGAGGGCTATGGCCAAAATAACATGGGTTATGGCAACCAAAGAGGATCACAAGGCCAAATAGGTGGACATGGTGGAGGGAGGTTATCACCATGAACATGTTATGTGTGTCAACTAAGCATTATCAACATGATTTCCCCATACACCTAACATGTGGGTACTACCAAGGCCCACACGTAGTAAAAAACTACCCAAATCTCTATAAGAAGCTAATGCAAGGTTAGATTGGTGTGGATAGAAGAGCCACTATAGTAAAACATGATTCTAAATAAGGAAGATGGGCCCCTAAGCCACAATAGACTCCCAGAGGGCCTCCAAAGGTATAGATCATGACATGAAGTGGGCACACCACTCAACCACTTGCCATGCCAAACTAGGACCTATGCTTAGAATATGGTGAATCAAGCCGTGTTAAGTGCATAAAGTGGCATGTTCCAAAATTAGTGTCATATCCTAATCCTATACACCAAAAGGACATTATATAACAAGTGATGATTGTGATATAAGACCTATAGGGCAAACTCTAGTCGGTTAGAGATTTAGAGGTATAAGACACCATGACATATAGAAGGAAAGACCAGTAGGAGGCTGAAGCCTAGGAGTTAATTGAGATCTTATGAATCTTGTAGATGGAAGGGGTAATACCCCTACTAAAGGACTTGCTTCGAATGCATGTAGAGAAATCACCAGCATGAGAATCCATCCCCTAGATAATAGAGATTATAGTGCCACATATGGAATGGATTCAAGAAGTAAGGCATACTCAAAATACCGATTATGACTAGGAATTGCTAATAGATGCCACCATTAATGGGTGGTTGGTTTGTAAAGTACTAGTTGACACAGGCATAGAGGTTAATATCCTAACCAAGAATGCTTGGGAGAAGATGGGGAAGCCACCCTTAACACCATCACCACACACATTATTCATGGAAAATAAGAATTGATTGCAGCCCATAGGAATCCTAAAGAGCACCATAGTGGATATCATGGGTACTAAGTTTCAAGCTAACTTTGAGGTCATAGAGCTATTAGAGGAGGAAATCTACCTAGCACTCTTAGGAAGACTATGGTGCTACACAATCAACACTAATATGCACTTCAAAAAGCACTATATGACCTTCAAAAATGACAAGGAGAGGGTGGTGATACCTCTCTCAAGTGACCAAGGGCCATATTATGTTGAGAGTGTTGACCTTGAAGCTTACATCCCAAAAAAAATTGATCAGTTAGGTGCATTAGTGTACACATTAAAGAGTACTATAACATGCTAGTGGACCACATAGAAACCTAACTTACACACTTGGAAAGATGTGAAGGAATCCATGTGCACCATATTTCATAGGACCAATGATAATTTTGACATATCCCCCTATGGTGGATATTCAGATCTAATTTCACACATCTATCTTTATGAAGAGATTTGGGTGATCTATGGAGAAAATGCACCATGAGGCTTATGGGTGCATGCCTTCTATAAAACTTTGACGACATGGGTACAAGCATGGTACATCATGAACAAGATGTGTCAAGAAATAGGAAATTAAGATGTGTTGAAGGAGAGTTTTGTGCACACTTTCTCTTTCTCTTTGTAGAACCTTGAATTACTAGAGTTGTTACAAATCCTACATCAAGCTATT
The DNA here is from genome assembly GCA_037957365.1 of Torreya grandis. Classification (NCBI taxonomy): domain Eukaryota; kingdom Viridiplantae; phylum Streptophyta; class Pinopsida; order Cupressales; family Taxaceae; genus Torreya; species Torreya grandis. The sequence continues at coordinate 737,118 of JARHVA010005777.1, forward strand.
TTTGAGGACACAACTATCTTAGAGGAGCATTTAAAAGAGATTATCATTGAAAAAGGATATGAAATCTCTAATTTATTCAAATAAATGATTTTCCATAGTGATTATAGTTAAGAAGATGATGAGACCTAGAAGGAGCACAATTGGAGGGCTCTAGTAGGAAAGCAAAAACTAGTGCACCTCATTGATGATAACTCTCTAGATGATGGAGTACCTCTAGGTTGAGATGATAGAAGGAATGAGGTAAGTGGAAGACTCCCACTAGGAGAGAAACAAACCCTATGACACACCACTCAAGACCACCCAAGTAGACATCAACATTGAAGGTGAGCCCAAGATGGCCACCATAGGTGCATACTGGCCTGAGGTGGAGATCATGTGCATTGTCAACATCTTAAAGGAATTTCAAGATATCTTCTCATGTAACTATAAGGAAATGAAGGGCACCAACCTTTCATTAGGAAAGATGAGATTCAAACTGGTAGATGGTGTAAGACCAGTCAAGAAGCACCCCTATTGAATGAACCCTAATCTCTATGCTAAAGTGAAAGTAGAGATCGATGGGATGTTGGCAACTAGTGTCATCTACCTACTGTAGGAATCTAAGTGGGTGAGTTCTATGGTCATTATCATCAATAAATATGGGTGCATACAAATATACATTAATTATAGGATGATGAATGCTACTTGTGTCAATGACCCTTTCCCAACACCTTTCACTAATGAAGTCCTAGATGGGGTCACAAGGTGAAAAATCTACACCTTCAACTATGGGTTCTTAGGTTACCATCAGGTATAGATAGAGGAGGATAGGCCCAAAAACACCTTTATAATTGAATGGGGTTATTTTACTTACAATGTGATGCCCTTTGGGCTCAAAAATGCACCAATCATGTTCTCTAGGGTGGTTATCACCATTTTTAAGGAATTTATTCACAAGTTCCTCCAAGTATATATCAATGACTAGATTATGTATGGTCTTATACGAGACCATCATGAAAACTTGTGCCTTATGTTTGAAAGGTGTAGATAGATCCAAATATCATTGAATTTGAATAAGTGCATCTTTGTAACCCCATTTAGTACACTACTCAATCACATCATCTATAAAGATAGATTACTTGTTGATCTAGAAAATATTACAATAATCATCCAATTCTAGACCCTTTCCACTTAGAAGGATGTTCATACCTTTCTAGGCCATTTCATCTACTATAAGAAGTTCATAAGGAACTACACAAAAATTGTTGTGTTTTTGTAGGAGCTCTTATGCAAGGATGGCCCATTTTACTAAGACAAGGTGCAAGAGGAAGCATTTAACACTTTGAAGATAAATTTAGAAAGTGTGCCAATACTTTAATTTCTTGACTAGATTACTCCTTTTCATGTCCATGTCAATGCATCAGGATCAACCATCAGTGCCATTTTGGTGCAGCTAGGTAAAGGTAACATAAATCACCCCATTTCCTTTGCAAGTAAAAAGTTGATGCAGGATGAGCAGAACTATACCACCTCCAAGAATGAAGTGTTGGAAATGGTCTATGTAGTAAAAAAGTTTAGATATTATCTACTAACAACCCCATTCACTTTATTCACTGATCATGAGGTATTAAAATACCTCATAAACAAACCTATTTTACATGGGCACATTTGTAGATGGGTTGTCCTCTTCTAAGAGTTTCAATTTCTAGTCATGGTTAAACTTGGAAAATAGAATTTGGGGCCAGACCACTTGTCCTACATTGATTATGGTGATATAGAGATACCAATTGAGGATGATATGATAGACACGTAACTCTATTGAGTTCATCTCATTCCTGAAGACTTGGTGGAGATTGCCACTTTCCTAACCTCAGGGTTGGCACCACAAACACTATCTTCTAAAGAGAAGAAACAACTTTCTATTTTTTCCTCCCTCTTCTAGCTCATTAAGGGGGAGTTATACAAGATGAGTAGGGATGAGGTCTTACACCAGTATGTTTTAGAACATGAGCGGGACTCTATCCTTTGAGAAGTGCATGAAAGGATAGCTGGAGGATATTACATTAGAGACATAATGACGTGCAAGATTCTATAATCAGGGTTATGGTGGTCAAGCCTATTCAATGATGCTAAAGAATACACATGAGCATGTGATGTATGCTAGTGCATTGAAAATATAAACCATTAAGATGAGATACCTCTCATCCTTATCATAACCTAGGCACCATTTGATAAACGGTCCATTGACTTTGTAGGGCCAATCAACCCTATGATATAGTGCATAGGGGCTAGATATATCCTCATGACAACTGACTATTTCACTAAGTGGGCTTAGGTAGCACTAACCAAAAAATTCACAACTATAATAGCCACATGATTCATCTAGGAGAACATCATCAACTGATATGGGTGCTTGATAAGTTTGACTAGTGACAGGGGAACTCATTTCATCAATGAGATGGTGTGCATCCTTTAGACAAAATATATGGTGGTGTACTACAAGACCACCCCATATCATCCCTAAGCCAATGACATAGTTGAGGCCTTCAATAATATCCTTAGAATGTGCCTCACCAAGATATGCAATGTAGGTCACAAGGACTGGGATGATCATGTCTCTACATTACTATGGGCCTATTAAATGACATACAAGCACTAGAATAAGGCTACACCATTCTAACTGGTGTTTGGCATGGAAGTGGTTATGCCCATGGAGTTTTTATTACCTTCCTTATGCATCATGTGAATTATCCATCTTGACGACTAGGAATATTTAAGCATAAGGTTGGAAGAATTAGAGCACTTAGATGAGATGCACGCTCGGGCTAAGTGGGGTCAACAAAATGAGAAGGCACATCAAAAGAGGTGGCATGACAAGCATATCAAGCACAAGGTGCTGAGTGAAGTATCCTTAGTTTTGATGTGTGATTCCAAATACTTTTGGCACCTAGATAAGCTATAGATTTTACAGATGGGTCTGTATGTCATCCATCACATTTTAAAAATAGGCACATGCAAACTATGCATGTTGGCTGATGAGATGCTTTAAGGGTATTTCAATGGAAACTGATTAAAACCTTACCAAAAATAGGGTGGTGCTCACATCAAGGTTACTATGAATCTTTGGTCAATAGTTAGTTTGAATTGAACTAACCAAAATAAGGTTTGGTGCAAGTAAAACCATGTAATTCTTTAGTTTTTTTTGGTTCTTATTGTACAATTAGGCAATGGGCAACATAAGATAGCCGTAAAGATCCCTATGTTTTATCATTCCATGCATAAATCCAATTAGGTGAGTCAAGCAATTATGCCACAAGTGCATGAGACTAGACACCTAAGTTGTGGGTACATGAAGCCTATAAATCAAGTACTCATAGAAAAGAAACATCCATGTAAAATGCATGTGGTGAGATGGCAAGAGGAACCCTTAAATATGTTGACATGTTGTAGGACCAACGAAAGAGAAGATTTTCAACTATTTTGGGTGAAAACCTAAATAAGATAATGTTTAACAAAGTTGGATGTAAGATGAGCAGAGAAGATGCTCAAATCCATTGAGTGTAAGATAGGCAAGAAGACGCACTCCCTATAACATGAACAAAGCAGATGAAGATACCAAGCATTAGAGGGCCAGTGCAAAGAATTTGTATGTGGTGGGGATAGGCCTTTCTTTACATGTGGTGGGGATAGGCCAAGGCAAGATGATGTACAAGAAATTAACCAAGATAAAGGATCACACTAAAAGAGAAGCATAGCTAGAAGAAGTGGAACTATAGAGGTTGAATTGCATGCATATGATGTATTGCACCTAGGTTACCACAAGAGAGGTGAAAGTCACATCAAAAAGATGTGCAAAAAGATATTGTCAAAGATAGTTCGCATCCACCTAGGAAAAGTGGGAAGTGACCATTTGAAAAAATATGTCACATCATCAAAAAATTGGTAGAAATAATTAATTTGATGGTAGATCAAAGATACATAGTTAACATAAATGGGACATGAAATTCTCTAAGATCTTGTAATCCCTAAAGAAACCCATCAATCAAGTCAGGCCAATGACATTAATCATGGTGGGTGATATACCCAACTATAAATAGGGTGAATGGTGAATGAATAGGGTAACAAATGCATGATAAATTAACCAAGAATCAGAACTAAATGACCTTGAAAGAGTGAAGTATCATAGAGAAGATAGCGCATCAAGTGCAAAATTGGTGTACCAAAATAGAATGGGAAGCACATCATGAGTGAAGAAGTGTAGAAAAATCAAATTAGAGAAGGTGAACCAAAATAGATGTTAGGTCACCATTAACAGCTAGAGAAGCTCAGACAAGCAACTCATGCCAAGCCAAAATTAGGGTTTTTGGCAAGTCATACCTCTCATGCTTCAACACAAATAGATTTACAATGAAAAAAAAGTAGAAAGTGTTGAGATATGAAGAGATGTGACTCAAACCCAAGTGGGTTCAAATAGTAGAGGAAGCATTTTCCACCAAGACAAGGGTGCAAGCAGTAGAAGTAGTCATCATTGTGATGGTGAAAGCCAAAGCATTGACCAAGATGTCTTACTAACACATGTAGTTCTCACTTGAAGTATCAGTGGGTGAACCTTGGTACTCATTTTTATATGTATTCCAATTATGGGATTACAACCACTGAATGTCAAGTCACTATCAATACTTGATACAAGATTGGATAGTGGACACTGGGCACAAGACCCCAGAGGGAGATGAAATTTTTGACATCTCAATTAGAGATAGATTGAAGGATTTGGGTGCAAATCAAATACATGAAACCTATTTCAAAAATCTATAAGATCTTGTTCAATTCCTCATCTCACATGTACATAAATATCATATGTACTTTGTAGGGTGGTGCATGAAGATATCCATGCACCTGATCAACAAGATAACTAAACTACCAAAATCTAGAAAAGACATCCATTAGCTGATGAATGATGATGAGGAGGTGGAGTGCATCAAAAATATCCTCAATTACTTCAAGTGGGATATACTTTACCCATCATCAAGTGTGAATACTTGGGCACAAGGGTAGTGGTTCGACTAGTAAGTTCAAAATTATGCCCAGGAGGGAGATAGATTGATGTGTCCAAGACATACCTCTACCTAGCATATCACATGGTGTAGGGGGAAAAGTTAAATGTGGCATAGTTCATCACCATAGAGATGACCAAGAATATGCTATAGTTCCAAAACATGAATGGGATGTTTAGATGGGGCTCCATCCTCATCTTGATAGTCATGAAAGAAATCAAGATCTCTGATGGTGCAAGAGACAACTTGTGGGTGTTTCCAAAACACCATGAAATCCTAGAGTAGAAATACAAAGACTTCACCTACCCCTAAAAAATTTAGTTCCTAGTATAAGACCTATGTGTTAAAGTGGTGTGAGTAATATATAAAGGCTGTTAGGTTGGCGTGGTGTATCCCATAAGGGCTCCTAGTGAGCATGTTTGGAATGATGACCTTCACCATCATGCAGCACTACAGTGTCATCCATCTAGCATTCAAGTATGGAAATAAGTCAAGATGGTTAAATCTTCCCTTCACCTTCTTAGTCAATTTATTTAGGGATGAGCTCAGTAGAATCCTTAATGCATAAAGCCTTGGCATCCTAGTCTAAGAGCTAGATGCAAAAAGCTAGTGAATGAGGCATAGATTTCCTCATGTGGATGGAGGCATGATAGAAGCTAAAGAGGATGCATTGAATTAGATGGATATCAATATTGTGTAGGAGGTAATGATCTTGGGCTTTATCGATAGACTATACTATGTGATGAAGCCCAAAAGAAAGGATGACAATGTGGGGTCTAACACTATGAAACAAAGAGACCCCCAATCCTAGTTGGGAAGGAACCACCATGCCCTAGGAAAAGAAGAATCTCCCCAAAAAGAAGAGGTTGGATATGCTATAAAAAAATAGAGAGGTTGAAGTTGAAGATGGCTTTAGAAGGGGAAGCCTTGGTAATAGAATCACACTAGAGGTGTGTGTGCTTCACATCTCAAACCCCCATAAGCCCAAGTGGGAAAAAAAGATAAGGTCCCTTTCCCTATGCCAGAAGAAGACACATCAGAGGAGGGATAAAAAGAGGAATAATGGGGACAAGGTACCTATATTGTGAATGAGGACCTAGAGTCATCCCTTAGTGAACAATCCCCTTCACCTCCTCATGTGCAACTAGAAAAACCAAGGTGTAGGTTGAGGAGACTTGGCTCCTATGAGGCCAAGAATAAAAGGGTGTGGGAGCTAAGGGAGAAGAAATAGGAGATGGAAAAAGTAGGGGTGCCCATCGAGGTCATCCAAATGATATAGGTAGAGGAGTAGAAAAGTGAAGCAATGCATAGGGAACATAGGGAAGAAATGAGTAGGGCAGGTGAAGTGCCTAAAGAAGTAACTCCCTTCAATACAGATAATAAAGAGGAGCTATTGAAGAAATTGAGATGAATGGGCCTATATCAAGGCCACATCGATGCATCACTCACTTTACACAAGAGGCACAAGGAGTTGAGGGCCTTAGGCCTAACCCAAGTTGATATTGACCAACTTGAGGCTGAAGAAGTTAAAAAGAAGGAAGAAAAATGTGCTACACAAGTAGCATAGATATAGGTTGAGGAAGGGAAGGCCAAGAAATAAGAAAGGATGGAGAAGGAATAGATATAATGTGCCTAGAAGAAGGAATGGGGAGAAAATTCAACCCAAGAGGAAAAGGTGTGCATGCTAGAACAATGGGAAAGCAAGAAAGGTTCCGCTAGTGTGGATCCTAGGGAAGAAAAAACCAAGGTATCACTTGGCTCTAACATCCAAATAGAAAAAGAAGCCACACAAAAAGTAGGCCCCAATTTTGAGAAGGTACTTAAGGAATAAAAGGTCGATACTAGTGACTTAGAAAAATAACCAGAGGAAGAGGCACCACACCAAGAGGAGGACAAGGGGGAAAATTTTGCCAAAGAACCCCCATAAGAACAACAAGATTATGAGCTTAGCGTCAAAGAGGAAAGGGAGGAAAAGGAGATAGTTGAAAAAATGGGGACTAGAACTAGTGCCAAAAAAGAAAAAGAGCTTAGGGAAGAAGTAAAGGTTGAGTTCAAGAACCATGAAAAAATGCAGATGAGATTCAAAGAGGATGGTGACTTCTATATGATGGAGTGTATGCCTCTAAGAACCACCATAACCATTATCCACCACCAAGTCTCATGGTCCATGAGTTGCTACATGGATGAGCTAGAGTTTGAGGTCCCTATAAGGGCCATCCAATGTGCCAAAAGACTAGAAGAGGGACATGACTTTCACCTGATTAACCCCCATGACTTAAACCTCATGTACTAAGCCAATGCTTTGATCAAAATGACAACCTTTGTGGTGTGCAAGAACATCCTCAAAAATATTTCTGCCAACAACTAGAGGAAAACTGATAAGGACATGAAGAAGGATCTTGAAGAAACCAAACTCAAGCTCTAACAACTGATCGAGCACATCGAGGAAGAAGATCCCTCCCTCTGAGATGACATTGACTAATTTGGTATGAAAGAGGTTGACTCATCGAGTGAATGATCCCTAGGATAAAGCTAGCACTAGAAGATAAGGAAGACCCCTGTGAAGCTATAAGGGGTGAGATAATGAAGAAAATGGAAGAGATTGAAGACCTCTTCACTAAGCTTGAAGGAGGCACCAAAGAAGCAGACACCATTTTCTATAACTTTGTATGATAGGTGGAGATCATTGACACATGTCTCAAGTAGATAAAGGGGGAGAAGGATGTCTTACTCTAGCATTCCTTCATGGTTTTAAGGATCGATTACATGTAGGTGATGTAACAAGTCAACTCCCTTAGTGCCCAGCTGAAAATAAAAATAGTAAAACTTGGAGGTAGTATTTTGCACCTTCCAGACAAAGTCCCGTGAGGAAGGTGAACTCCTGGATGAAGGTGTGAGAAGGGCAAAGGAAAGTTTGGAAGCCTTTAAAAAGGAATTGGAAAGCATAGATATACTTTATTTGGATGTAACATCTATATAAGTGGATGGAACCATCAAAGAGTTGAGGGGCACCATCCAAGGATTTGAGAATTTTAAGGAGGATTTATAGTAAGGTGCACCCAAATTTTGCACACCTAAGGCAATTTAGGGCTATTCCAAAGTGGACTAGTAATTTTTTATGGGGTGATATTGGGGCCCCTTTTGGTAATACTTGGTCTCACACTATCTAACACACATCCTAGAGTGAAAAGACCCTTGGAGGAAGTGAAAGACCCCTTTTTGTACACCTTGATGCTAACTAGATCAACTCTCAGAGTCCCCATGCTATCTAATCGATGGTTGAAGAGCATCACAAACCTCAAGGCATACTTATCTAGTACTACATGTGGTGGATTAGGGATAAAGTAACATGAAGGTTTAAGTAGTGGAGTAAATAGGCTAACTTCTATGACCAACAAATTGACATGCACCTGGTTGTCTTATATGGTGTAATGGAGTCGACAAGCTCTCAACTATTTATCTTTCAGCATGTGGCTATCCAATCAGTAGGAGGAGTGGCCAGTGCTTATTTAAAGGCAACCTACAAGAGTGGAAGAAGAAGATTTAGTTGTATGGTGAAGCCTTAGAAAATTGAGGAGTAATCCCTTTGAATGATAAATGTAAATTGTAAGCCATGCTCATCTGTGAGCCTCTAGTATAAGTAGAATTAGAATCAATTATCAAAGGTTATTACTCATTATTGTAATAGATTAAGACATAAATGAATGCATATAAATTACTATTGATTTATGATAAATTATTGTAGAATGATTGTGATGTTCTTTCCCTATATAGTTTGTTGATGAGCTGGGATCCCACCCTAGTAGTAAGTGGCACCCTCGTGACACTTAGCTCTCTTAACCACCATAAATATCTCTCATGCTAAACATAACACCAAATAACAACCTCAATATGGATGGACACCCCTATGCGGACTCCTTGGCCTATATGTGTTGATAAGGCTCTAACCCTCCTCTACTCGAGTTTGAGCTAGACTACCCTATGAACCCCTAAAATCCTATATAATCTCTTAGATGCTAACATGATGTAACTAACCCAACAAGGACCCAGTCCTTTCACTACCATGCTTCAGGTGAGTGCATAAGGTTTGCACCTTATGTGAAACTAATGTCAGTGCATCAGTATGCTTAAATTTTGTGCACCAAACCTTGATCCCATTGTGCCTAACTCCCTTGACCCTAAAATACTTGATAACTAGAGTTGCACGCATGATTGAGCATTGTGCCTACTTAAGTGACACACTTTAACTACAATAGCATTATTTTAAGTTAATTTTACTATTAAATTAATTTTTATAGTTAATAAATCTAAGCATAATGTTATTCATAGTATAAAAACCTCCTTATAAATCCCTCTCTAGATATATCCATGGGAACACTATGTGTTAGGGCCTGCACCACATAATCTACCATAATATACCACTCTTAATTACTTGCAGTCGATCAAAACAAAATATTAACTAACTAATTTTACTATATAAAATTTTATATCAATCAAATATAAATCAAAATATGATACTTATGTGTGCCTCTAATTTCCACCTCATCTATGGGTTATGGTCATATGAGGGTCCACCACCTCCGTCTTCTCTTGCACCTCCCTATGTTTTAGGTATGGTGCCAAGTGGGGTAGATATAAGTATAAATAATAATGGAAAAAAAGTGAATATCCACCACTACATATAGGAATCTATGCATCCTTCATCATCTCTTATATCTAGAGGGAAAATAGGATCTCTCCCATCACCTAGTCTTGGGGCCAGGTTAGAAGGTGTTAGAACTGGTCTATCATTGGGCCTATGTCTACTCCTACCTATTTGATGTCATGGATATGGGGCTAATGTTTCCCCTCGATTTATATAAAACTACCAAATTACATGATCATACTAAAAAAGCTCATAAACACTAGGAAAGTAGGCAACTAACCACATGCTGACCTAGATCTTTTATAGCTCATGCCCATCCTCAAGTCACCTAGTAAATGCCCTTTATGGATGTCACATAATTTTATCTAAGGTAAACCAATACAAAATAGTATGATAATCTATCATGGTGTGTAATATACCATGATGGAGTACCAACCACTCTATAAATGTCTGAGGATGGTCCATCCTGCTAAGGGTCCACCAACTAGCTGCAATACTACAATATGCTCATAATCCCAAATGTGTAACAAGTTACCTACTCTTATACCACCACCATGAATCTCCAAATAGAATCTATACAAATCTATATATAAATGGTCCCATATGGTATCATCAGTTTAGGACACATATGTTGGATAGTTTCATCCAAATTTGGACACTATAGTTAAGGTACTAATGATATTGTCCAAAAATATAATAGAAGTGTATGTCATCCCATGAAAAATACTTTTTTTTTAAATCACCAAAATTTGTTTTTTTTTGAATTACTACATAAATATACTGACCAACTCATCAATCCAGGTCAGCTAGCTATTTGAAGTACATCAAATTGTAATGGTTGGGGAGCTCTCTCGTTCAACATTGTAAATTTATCTCCAAATATCAAAATTATAAAAAGGTTCAAAATATAAATTAAATGAATTTTTTATTCTAAACTCCTAATATACACTTCTATAAAACCTTCAAAGACTCATTTCTTGAGAACTAGTTGTCCAAATTCAAAATTTTAAGTTGCATTGGGTCCAAACAATGAGCTCTTTTACATTATTCCAATCTCACAAATTTTTGGGCCAAACCAAAAATCACCTAACATTTTGATTACACCCAAACATTCTTCAAAGTTAAATATTACTAATTCATTAATACATCCTAGATCACCAATACTACCAAGGCATAAATTAATTTATATTCACTCATATATACAACATTATCGCTTACTCCTTTTGCGATGAGGTGATTTGCATCTTATATTTTCCCTCATCCCAAAGTGTGGGGGGGGGGGATATTGGTAGGGGCATGTTATATAAACATATCATCCACAATTATATTATTTCTCACATTTTCTAGACTTAGAGGGTGGTATGACATGAATGCATGTCTTTCACAAATTTTTTAATTTTCAGATACACCAAACTCCATGGGGGGGGAATGGTACTAAGATATGTTATTCACAACTTTTTTTCAATCCTAAAATTATGTATATTGAGTGGGGGCATGTTATGGAAACATGTCCTCCACACTTATACCAGTTTCAAATTATTCAAAATTCCTTCACAATATATGGTTTGGATATGTGTATGGGCCAACATTTTATACATTGGTACTATCATTACACATAAATACACAATAATGGTGCTTATGTTGATAAAAATACATCAATCTATGTAGAACACTTTTATTCACACTAGATATAGTAGGGGGAATAAACAAGGGTTCATTCCTTCTATTTACCTAAACATTGATTTATGTTCTAGATTTACTAGATTACTATGGATTGTTACTGTATCATGGAATTTTATCACATTATGGATTATTATCATACCCAGGATGGAATTTTATAGACTATCATTTAGACTTATCTATCTATAGTGGTTAGTTATATTTCTAGATTAGAGTGATTAAATCATCCAATCTCACTAGATTTATATGATGAGCTTGATTAAATCACTCATCCTACATTAGGATATATTATATATGTTTGCACTTGAGTGTGATAGTTGAGATAGGATAATATTGGCATCCAAAACACCACTCTTCCTATAATAGGTTGGGGGCATGATCACCTCCCAAATATTTGTGCTCTAGATACAACACTGCCATGTTGAAACTTTGTTGACCACTTGTAAACTCATTCATCTTTCTATCTAGATATGAATGAAGTCTCAAGTCCCCTTTCACTTCTCTAATCTCCACAATGGATCCAACAATCTAGAGCCATCACTATGTGACACATACATAGGTGTAATTTATCCATGCTATTTAGTTATTTTAATTTATATTAATGTTCATCTACATATTATATACATTGATGACTTTGTGACATGCTTTTGGTTATAGGTAAAAATTCAATAAAAAAAGGTTCAAAGAGAGCTCAAGTAAATACAAGGTGTATTGTACACACTAAGGTATGCATTTTATTTTCCTTTAGACTAGTAATTTCAATTACATGCATTATTGGATTGGGGGTGAGGGAATGTGGATACCCATATTTGGTACAAATATAATTTCAATGTATGTTTTTCATAGATTTTTGCATGTATCTTGACAGAGAGTTAGATATCTAGTGGTGTGGTTTCATATGGACCTCTCTGATTCCAACTCATTTCACTGGATTTATTTATCCCTTTGGGATTATATGTTGTAAAATTGAATTTATTCAAACTATGTCAAGGATCCATATGTATGTTTCTATTATATTTGTGTTTTTAGCTTATAGACACCTATGTCTGGTTTAGACACTTGCATCGATGCAAGTGTTAAACCATGATGCAAGTGTCTAGACTTATCTATTGAGCATTTTTTATACTTTTCTCATTATGACCATTTGTTTAACCCCATATGGTTATTCTATAATTATATTTTTACATGCCATTAGGTCCTAATTTAAAATCAAGATATCCTTATATATACAAAGTTATGGTTTAGTTCATTTCATCAAACAATACCAAGAAAGTTTCAAAATTAGAAAATAATTTATATTCCAAGCTATTGAATTACATTATATTACTGAAACTGAAAGTCTAAAAATTTAAAAGATTAATTTTCACTTGCATTACTTGTGCCAAGGGTTGAAATAGGAGAAATAGCATATAGTTGCATGATCACCATTTCACATACATACCTAGGAGGGAGAATTACATGTGAGTTTGAGGCCCTCTTCAGAGTATATGTCTATGTGGGTAACACTTAGCAACAATTGGGGTTACTAGGGTTAGCTCAGTTTTTATGCTAACCCCATTTTACAAAAGTCATAGGAGGCCAAAGGAAAGAGATCTAGGGTTTTACTTATTGGCTAGACTCAATGCACAATCTAATGCATTTTGAAGGACCCAAAAAATATACATGTGATAGTGCAACTTCAGTAAATATTTTGGTTCATTACTATACATATTTTGGACTTGACAATTATGACAAACAAAAACATATATATTGACTCTAGTGTTTAGAACCTGACACAAGCATCTAGGAGGTAAAAATTGTCAAAGCATAGAGTGAGTAGCTCCTAGAAGCCATTCATTATCATGAGACACATTATTGATCACTATCATAGTCTAAAATAGAACATGAAATAAGATACACTCTCTTTATCCCTTGATTCCCTAGTATTTTAGGGTTTTATTGCACATGTGTAAATAGGTAAATTTCCATAATTGGCACATATTACTAAGTTTTGAATATTGTCATACTGCTTTCAAACAATTTTATTTGCTTAGTTTTTTTTTTGTATGAAACCCAAATATCATAAAACATCGTGATAGTTTACACATTTAATTTTTCTTAAATAATTAGGAATTATTTTTAAAAACTTGCATATAGGGTAAGTGAATGGAATTAGGGGGCCTTAAATGGGTCTTAAGTGATAATTTTTCCCTAAAAAATGATAAATCTCAACTTGTATAGATTATTTGATATATCTACACTCAAAAAATTGAAGATATAACAACATGAATTGCAGAATTTAGACTCTAGTTTCTAAACTATTTTTTTTAAATGGTCAAGTATAAGTAGGTCAAATATCTGAAATTCAAAGATAAACCCCTATTTTTTTTAAAAACATGGTAGATAGTTAGTCATGCAGCCACACATTATTTGAGCATCGTTTAAATTTTTTTGAAACCCTTTAGTGTAAATCTAGATAAGATCATCTAGTTTCCAACCGATATTTTTTTATAAATTATATTTTAAAGTTTTACAAGTAAATAGACCCTAAAAATGATTTAAAAATGGATTTTTTATTGTTTGTTCACCTAACTACCTCCAATTTGTTTTTCACACACACACACACACACACACACACACACACACACACACACACACACACACACACACACACACACACACACACACAATTAGGCCTCATTTGTTACTTTATATATATTTTTTGAATTTGGATAAACAAAATGAAAGATACATAAACAAAGATTGACATGTATAGTTGTAGCATATAGTGGCATAAAAAGACATGCCTAGGAAAAAATATAGATGGAAAGCTTAAAGTAGTCAAAAAACTTAAAAAATTATTTGTTTAGAAAGAGGAGAGTGTGTCTATTATTTTAGTCATATTTCATGAAATCTCTTGATAAATTTCATAGTGTTTATTATGCCCAAATTTGAATTTTATTATTTTCAGGCTAAAACATGGATTTCACTGTGTAACTCCAAGCCTTAGGTTTTGGATTTCCAAACCTAAAGTGTGTATGCATTATAACACACACATGTTATAATGCGTACACATTATAAAATGTACATAATATTTTTGTTTTGTAATGTGCAAGGGTTTTGAAGAAACAAGGTTGTAGAACTAAATGGCAGGGTGTGTGTTTACTAAAGTACAAGTTGACATTTACATTATTACATTTATATTAATTAAATTATACTTTAAATTTATTTTATTAAATATAATAAAGTATTTATGCAGTTTTTACTTGTGATTATGCATATTATAGGTCAAAATCAACACAAAAAACACCATATTCACTTGTGCCTAGGGAAAATATAGAAAATTTTGGGTAAATTCATTCGTGATCACCCTAATTCACAAGGAATTTAAGCCAAAGTGGTGTGATTGGGAAAAATCAAGTTATATTGGTGAATAACACACACCCAACCATTACTTTATATTGACTTTACTTGTAATTAGGTTTGATATAGGCCAAAAGTGACACAAAAGTACCATATCCACTTGTGATCAGGGAAAATGTTGACACATTTTGGCATATTTATGCATAATCACCCTAGTTCACTTCATTTCAAGAAGAAGTGTTGTGATTGGGTAACATGATTTAATATGGTGTTATTTATTTTTATTTTAGCCTATAGGGACCTAATCACAAGTAAAATCCATATAAAATGGTGTTTGGGTGTGCATAGGTCACTAATGTGACCTTCATTACCCCAATACAACATCGTTGGCCTAAAATTCAAATTTAATTAGGGTGATCATGTATAAATTATTGCATTTTCTTTGTCACAAGTGGATATGGTGTTATTATGTCAATTTTGGCTTATAAAGGACCTAATCACAATTAAAATCAACATAAAGGTGTGGTTAAGTGTGTAAAGATAATTAATGAAATTTATCCTATCCCAATCAAACCACTTGGGCATATTCAAAGTGAATTAGGATGATCATGCATAAATGTGCCAAAATGTTTCTATATTTTCCCTAGTTCAAAGTGTATATGGTGTATTTGTGTCACTTTTTATATATAATGAACCTAATCATTATTAAAATTAGCGTAATGGAGTGGTTGGGTGTGTGTTGGAAACTAATGTAAATTAAAATTTCCCAATTACACTACTTTGGCATTAAATCCAAGTTAATTGGGGGTAATTGGCATGAATGTGCCCCAAAATTTTAGAATTTGTCTAAGTTAAAAATGGATATATGGTGTTTTTGTATTTTTTTGGGTCAAAAATCCCTATTATCAAAATTAAAAATAGAATAAAGGAATGGTTATGTCTGCATGGGTCACAAATGCCACCTATGTTTCCCCACTCACACCATTTTGGCCTAGATTCAACATGAATTAGGGTGATTACACATAAATATGCCTAAAATTATTCATATTTATCTTGATCACATGTGATATGGTGTTTTTGGCCTATAATAGATCTAATCATGAGCGAAATCAACATAAAGGGATGGTTCATGTGTGTAGGTGACCAATGTGACTTACCTTGATCCAATCACACCACTTTAGTCTGATTCAAAATGAATTAGGGTGATTGTACAAAAATATGACAAACATTGTCCACATTTACCTTGATGTCCACTGGATATGGTATTTTTGTGTTGATTTTGGCCTATAAGGGACATAATCACAATTAAAATAAGCAAAAAAGGGTGGTTGGGGGTACTTTGGTCACTAATGCGAGTTAATTTTCCCTAATCACACCACTTTAGCCTAAATTCCAAGTGAATTGGAGTGATCATGCATGAATGCACCCCAAATTATTTGCATTTTCCTTCGTCACAAATGGATATGGTGTTTTTATGTTGATTTTGACCTATAATCTCCATAATTATAAGTAACAATGACATAAAGGAGTGATTGGGTGTGCACAAGTCACCAATGTGACCTTCATTTCCCTAATCACACCACTTTGGTTTGAATTCAAAGTAAATTTAGATGATCATGCATAAATGTGCACCAAAGCATCTAAATTTTTCTTGGTTATAAGTGGATATGTTGTTGTTGTGTCACTTTTGCTCTATAAGAGACTTAATCACAAGTTAAATCAACATAAAGGGGTGTTTGGGTGTTTTCAGGTCACAATGCAACTTATATTTCCCTAATCACACCACTTTATCTTGAATTATAAGTGAATTGGGGTGATCATATGCATATGTGCCCAAAATTATTCACATTTAAGTGGTCACAAGTGGATATGGTGTTTTCATGTCACTTTTTACCTATAATGGAACCAATCACAAGTAAAATCAACATACATTGGTGGTTGGATGTGTAGAGGTCACAATTCAACTTATGTTCCATAATCACACCAATTTGGTTTGAATTCAAAAATAAATGGGGTGATTATGCACAAATGTGCCTGAAATTATTTGTAGTTACTTTGGTCCTATGTGTATATGGTGTTTTTGTGTTAATTTTATCCTATAAGGAAACTAATTGTAAGTAAAATTGGCATAAAGGGTAGTTGGGTGTGCACGGGCCACCAATGCGACATATATTACCCCATTCACACCACTTTGACATGAATTCAAATTGAATTTGGGAGACTATACATAAATGTGATCCAAATTATCTCTATTTACCTTGGTCATAAATGAATATTGTTTTCTTGTTCACTTTTAGCCTATAAGGGACCCAATTGTAATTAAAATTGGCATAAATGGGTGGTTGGATATGATTTGGTTTGTAAACTTTAATTTTGGCATACCTATAACTCCTATAAATGTCAACAAACAATCCAAGAATCCCTAAAACCTAAAAGTGACTATATGTTTACCCAAAATGTACATCAATTGTAAAAGTTACACCCTAAAATCCTTAGGTTCAATATTGAAACCCTAAAAATGACTAAGTATTGACCAAATTATATTTTGAAAATCTATTTTCTAAATCATAACTCATGGAGTTGTGAGACCAATTTTAGAAGATGAAAAGTGGCCCTAATTTATTATATTTAATAAAATAAATTTAAATTATCAACTTATACTTAAAATTAATTCTAGTAAATGCACACCTTATCTTCTAGTTATTCAACATGCTTGCTTTAAATTACCTACAGATTACGTAATAATAGTACTATGTACATGTTTTAGGTTCATTTTTAATTTATCCTATATTAAAAATATATAAGGGTTTTTGTTGAAATCTCAATTTCATAAAAAATTTCCACTTTTTGGCCCCATATTAAGAATGTTTAGTCAGAGGTAGATCATTAATATGTTATTATATATATATATATATTATAAGGAATTGTTTTAAAATATTTATTTTATAAGAAATTAATAATATGTTAATACTTATTATTCTTTTTATTTAAATTATCACATAATAATTCTATAAAATTGTGAATGTGGAATGATCTCCCAACTATTTATTTAAAGTGTATAGTTTAGTGGCCTCACTTTCTAAAGTAGTGGTTTTGCCTTGACTTTACAACTTAAAAATTAAAACTACATACAAGTTCTTTAGGAAAAGATAAGTTGTATTTGATTTGTATGACAACTAGATCATATGAGGAGAGATGAGTGTGATGAGTGGTGGGTGATGATAAACCCTAACTACCATAAACTCCTCAGTGTTGACTACTACCTGATCCTAAGTCAAGAATATCTCTATAAAACCTTGGTATCTTGACTGACAAATGTAGTAGGGCAAGGACATCAATGCATAACAAATCATAACTCTAGTGGATAACATTAAAACCCTAACTCATCTAGCATAATGTGTATGGGCATTGACATCCACCTTCCCTCTGATAATGTGATGCGGTTGGAATCATAGTAAACTAATAGTCTAAGAACAACCACCAATGGACCCATCAACCTTGGACATCATCAGGACTATAAGGTTTTTAAATTTCAATTGCCTGATGAGTTTATTGAGGTATCTATGGACATTTCCCACTATATGATTGTACTTTTTTCTTAGAGTCATTATTTTTGAAAGTGACTTATATATATAGACACACTAGGTTTGGAAGGATACCAAGTAGTTAAAAATAGACTCTATAAGGGGGCTAAATAGAGGATATATATATATATATATATTACTTCCCCTGACTTTGCTTAGGAAACCTTTCAGTATGGAACCTAGGTTATTTGTGTCCAAGTATGTTATATTTAGGGTTAGAATCTCAAATTTCACCTTGAAGGGCCTTCCTAATCAAAATATCCCATGAAAGTTAAATTTCCCTTCTTTAACCTATCTATTAGACCCTTTCTTCATGAGTTATGTAGTCAATTGGGTAACATCATTTAGTGTAAAAGTGATAAAGACAAATTTTTAGGCATTTAAAATCATCCTAGAGTTTGCATTTAAATGGACCTTTTGTAACCACTGCCTGCTTCAGTTCAAATTTTGTGCCTAGACTTTACCCAACTCCAACTTGTTGTTTACCTCAGCAAACCTAATGCCTAGTTTTATTTTTGAGAAGATGGTCATTTAATATGGGACTTCCATAAATGCAAGTTCAAAAAATAGAGGATAGATGAGTTTTTTGACAAGAATTATGTCACCCACCCCTTGGTTCCAAAACAAACACCCTATTTTCCATTAAATAACCCTAACTCCTCCAATCCCATCCCTCACCTACAGAATAATGACACTCAAATTCTCTTTGTTAACACAACTCTTGAATTTGTTTCAGATCCTCAAGTTAATGATATTTAAATTCCTTACAATTATAAATTTGTTGTAAAAATAATGAAATCTTCCTAAAAAATCAAAGTCCCCATACAATCTCCTAATAATAAAGTAATTGGGTCTAATGTTGTGAATTAACTCAAAGTGACTAAGGGAAGATTTGATGGTGATGATAGATCTCAATTAATGAAATGCATTAGAAGAAAATCATCTATATCTCTCATCCCCAATTTTGATTATAATCATTTCACCTTAATTGCTAATAATGAGGTCAAATAACCTCTCTCTTATGGTGTATCATGAAGCTCTCCCTTATCTCATGGAATGTTTGAGGGTTCACCCTCCTTGAATGAAAATTCTATCTCAGAAGGGTATTACAAGATCATCCTTCTAAATTTAATTACATCTAGTAGGTCAAAGTTAGGGGTCCAACTCTATAATTCATCCTACATTGCATACATAAGCACATCTCACCCTATTATACCTCTCATGAACATGAATGAGGAGGGGTAGTTCTACTCTTACCATCCTCCCTTTCTTCCAATATTATTGCTACGATGAAGACATTGCCCATATATTTGTTTGGGCTATGGTTTATGTTGATGAGAGAACCATTAGTTTTTGCTCAATTTATGCCCTAGGTATAACAACATAACATATTAATATTTGAAATTGGATGAGTTATAATATTCCTATTATGGATTGGATCTTAGGAGGTGATTTCAAAAAATTTGAGCACAAAAGATATCATAACTGGTGTCATGCCCAAAATATTTGTTCCCAAACCCATGTAATTTTTTTCTTTAAGTAAATAATTGCTCAATTTCTTATTGATTGTTAATAGTTTATTTATTTTGTATTGTCAATATGAAATAGAAGTGAGATACACATAATTATAATGTGATTTTATTTAATTGAATTATTTTCCACCTCAAATATTCCCTAGGAAGTATAATACAACACATTAGGGTGAGATTATGATCCAATGTGGTTTTATAAATAATTTTACTATTGTCCTCATCGAGGAAGAAGGTCAAGTCACATTAATATGATGCCATGAATAAATGATCTAATTTAACTATTTATTGATTTATTAGGTCATGAAAAAATTCAAAAAAAAATCTCTATTCAACACACACAAGTGAACTAAAGAGTAAATTACTCTATAATAGGGTTACCACTCTAGATCTCACAAACAAAGAGTCTCGACTACCACTATATAAAATCTATTCTCAAGGCACCCAAATAAGGAGAGTTACAAAGATGCATTCATATTGAGGTAGGTAACGTCTACAAAAACCAAACTTAAAGTGAAGGGGTTGGAAATAACCACATGTAGATTAAAATCAAATTTTATTTAATGATTATTATCTAAAAATTAATCCAAACAACATTGTATAAGTCTAAAATTAAGGATGACGATAAATCACCCATAACCTAGTCTATGACCTAGAACTAATGCCCCCACCACAACTTGGGTAGATTACATATCCAATCTATGGAATTAGGGTATGATGTAGTTTTCCTTGAACTTGTGATGGCCTCCTCCATTAGATGTTATCACTAAAAGAGGTTTGGCACTTTAAGTCAAAAAGGGATCAAATGGTCACTCAAGCGAGCTTCTATAAGATCTAATCATTGTGAACTAGGAATTTAACTAAGAAAAGGAGATTAGTGTTGTGTTAGTGAATGAAACCAAATAAAAAACACACTAAACTAACATAGTCATGCCTATTTACTTGGATGAGCTTGGTGAAGAGGTAAAAATGAACAAAGCACAACTAAAATACAAGAAAATACACATTCCTTACCTTCCTTAATGCTCCAAAAGTATTCTTCGATTGGCTGGCTTGGTTTATGCTCATGAAGTCTTTGTCAATGGAAGTTTAGGTATCCTCCACCTCTCCTTGGCACCTTTGGATTTGGCTTGGCTTGGCTTAAAATCAATTTGGCATGGTAACACTAGTTTGCATGAAGCTTTTGGAACCAATCCTGCATTATAACTTTGCACAAATTAAGCTTAAAAATGATGTTCATGGCCTCTCTATTTATAGATTTTTGAGATTGATCAGAATCAACCTGAACCATCCATCTTGAGATGAAGATGTGTGGTTAAGGATTAATTCAATTTTTTAGAATTAAGTTTATAATTATCCTCATCATGACATTGGAAAGAGGGCAAATTAAGAGGCATGGAGGGTATTGATGAGGCATGGAGGGCATGAATCTTGATATTTATGGTATTTATGGCCTAGGGATGTCTTCCTAAGAAATGAGGTCACCTGATGATGTAAATATTCAATATTAATTTCTAAAATCAAGTTTTCAACAAATTTCCATGGAGTTATTAATTAGGCCTTGATTTAACGTCAGTAGACGACTCCTTTCTTCCAATCTCTTGTGGCTTGATGTAGAAGAAACCTGTGATAGTAGGTAGGGGCCGAATGGCTATGGCTTCACACTATTGCTTCAAACTCAAATATTACAAACTATTACAAACACTTGTTTCAGTTTCTGACTCTCAAGATCTGTCAAAGTAGGCAAGAGAAGAGCATACTCTTGAACAAGCTACTAATTCTCTAATGCTTAGAAAACTTTTGATGATAATGTAATGGGAGAGAGGCTTATTTATAGCAATTTTGGGCGGTCCTGCCTGCTCGCTTGGCAAGGCGATGTCAATCCCATCATGCTTTACAGCTCAAAAGGTAGCTATAGTGATATGCTATTCAAAGCATTAGATCCACAAGATGATGATGGTGTTGTTGATGGTTGAGGTTGTGGGCCCAACATGTCTTCTGCTTCGTTTACGAGGTCATCTTTAGAGATTGGATTAAAAAGGCATCTGATTTGGAAAGTGCTTTGGAGATGCCAATGTCAACAATTAGGGGGTCCCGCTTCACATGGAGTGTGTCTTGGAGTACAGTGGAAATAAGAATCCCACTCAAGTTGTCGGCAAATAATTATATGCACGACCGTGTCTTGATCGTGATTTTCTTCTTCATGAATTTTGTGTGGGCCATGTCGAGCAATCCATCTATATAGGAGTTCATTAAAATTGGATCTGATCCTGATGTGCCATGTCCATAATGGTCGCTTTAGTAGCTTAGTGAATTGGTGGTACAAGAACTCACTGTTGAGTCTCTCGATAATGATGACTCTCAAATTTTGTTGGCGGTTAGCTTGGATTGTAGCTACCGATGACATTTACAGGTCTTGTGCTGCTGCATAGGAAATCTTGGTAAACCTAGGATGCAGGCCTTCTCGTAAGATCTATTCTTGTACAAGAACGTTCAAGGAATCAAATCCTTGATTAAGAATCTTGGTGAGATTAAAACCAAGTGCAGGCTGATGCATCAATGTGGCTGGAGGATTTTGGCTGAGCCAATCTACAATTACATTGTCAGTGCCCTTAATGTGTTCTACAAAAAATTTGAATTGATTAAAAAATCCCTGCCACCTAACATATTTTCCGCGACCATCTTTCCTGCCATGATCCTTTTCATTAAAGGTCAGGAATCTGGTACAATCGGTTACAATTACAAAATGTGGCAAATGTAGAAGTTTCAGCATAAACTTCTCAAGACATTTCTTTACAGTGTAGATCTCTTTATCAGAGGAGATCCATTTTAACACATCGGGGCTAAACACACCACTTGTAAACTCACACACAAATTCTTTATTATTATACAAACAAACAAGTCCTCCTCCCCATGTTATATCGGAGGCATCTATGTAAACCTTCATCTGGTTGGATTTTGGGATGTGCAGTTCTGGTAGCAAAGCAACTGTGGCTTTAATCTTCTGAACTGTTGTAGTATGTTGTTCTTCCCAACAAAAAGCTTTCTTTTTCTTGAGAAGCGTCTGGAGTATATACCTGTCTTCACCAGTGTTAGGATAGAAACTATTCAGATAATTTAACAATCCCAAGAATGCTTGTAATTTAGGTTTATCTAGTCTTTCAGGAAAGCTAAGGACTTTCTCCTTTATATGCGGCTGGATTTGCAACTTTGATTCTTTGATCACCATGCCAAGAAAGTTACATTCAGTCTTACACAGTTGAATCTTTGTTTTTGAAAGAACAATGCCTGCATCTTGTGCTAGCTGGAAGAATTTGGAGAGATGTATAAAATGGTCAGATAAAGTATTACTAAAAATTAATGTCATCTATATACACACAAAGAAACTGAGAAGTGCCTTCGAAGATTTTATCCATGTAGGCCTGGTAGTATGTTGGGGCATTCATGAGGCCGAAAGGCATAATTGTCCACTGGTAGTGGCCGAAAGGGCAGCTGAAGGCTGTCTTTTCTCTGTCTGCTTCCTTGACTTTAATCTGGTAGAAGCCTGACTTGCAATCAAATTGAGAGAAGTATTTACAATCTGCAACCTTCTCTAACAAGTAACTTTTTTCAGGTATCAGATATGGAAATGGTTGGGTTATAGCATTTAATGGTCTGTAGTTAATGACCATTCTCTTCTTTCCTCATTTCTACTCAGAATGCTTATTGACCATAAAGGCGTAACAACAGAAAGGAGAGGTTGATTTTTCAATAAACCCGTTTGTCTCCAGTTCTTTGATCTAGAGTTCCATATCATTGTAATCTTAGGCTAGAATTGGGATTTTCTTCCCAATCTTCATCTGTTTGCCTTCAATGATTTTAATTTCCATTTTAGGCATTGACTTGGACCAAATTTTTTGAGGATTATCTGAACAGATATTGGTTTTGATTTGGTCTCCTAGTTCTTGTATCTCAGCCGGGATTAGTTCTGGACTCTGAGTCATGGAGCTTGGGAATTGCTCAGTGGCATATATGAGGTGAGGGATTTTGAGCCTTTCATTGTCTATGGTGAACATAATGCTTTTGGTAGTAGCACCATAGGGAGAGTATCTATCAATGAATGATCCTCCTAGGAGGATATCTATTGGCATCTTCTCAAGGGCGAAGAAGTCTGCATGGAAGATTTTATTTTGGATGCGAAGGGGTTGCTGATGTTTATAGTCTTTACAAGTAAAGCTATTCCCCTGAACATCAATGCTCTTATAAGCTAGGTGGTCATCAAGTGTCTTCCAATCACTGATGAGCTGTGGTTTAGCAAATGAAAGAGAAGCACCAGTGTCTACTTGGGCATCTACAAGTCTGCCATTTATTTCTAATGTAAAGAATTGGGCAAATCTACCATTAATCAAATGATTTAAATAGACAGGCTGTGGAAGTTCTAGAGAAGGTATACTGGTACATACCAGTTTTTGTCTTCTTGGATCCTGAACTATGGCTGGTTCAGGGTAGGTGTCTTCTTCTAGTTCTGGTTCGGCTTCTTCTTCTTCTTGGAGATTATTGCATTCACCAGGGCAGTAATCTTGGTCAAAATAGAACATACTTCTGACTTCATCCTCTTCATTGTCTTCATCCCATCGAGGTTTTGCTGCTGCAACTAGTTCTTCTACCGGTAGGAAGACATCCCAGTTTTGCTCTTTGGTTTCTCTTGGCGGTTCATGGCTGGTGAACTTGTTCTTTATCTAAGAGTCGCTAGGCTTGAATGAGCTCTGATATTACACAAGAGGATGTTGAATTCTATGCATTATGGGAGGCATTCGTGGCTGTGAGGGCTGTCTCCCTCTAGAAGATTCTCCTCTAGAGTATCCTCTTCCTCATGGTTTCTCTAGTCGCTCAAGAACTTCATGGTGATGGCGTGACCAGGCTCCATATGCTTCATTAGACTGGATAGACCAGTCACGGTGTCATGGTCTATAATGTCTTGCACCACATTGCATATTTGTCATTTGTTGCTCTAATTCATCTGCAAGTGATTCAAGAGCTACTGCATCTTCTTCATCATCAAATTCATCATCAGGAAGATCTTCTAGTGTAGGTTCATAGATATCTTCTTGAAGATACATATCTTCATCAACATCGACTATATCCCACCATGCTGCTGCTTTGGAGGAAAAGACGGCTTTAACAACAAGATTTTTATAGGAGCAATTGGGAGCAATGTGGCCGGGTTGGCGGCAAATATAGCAAATCGGTTGCTTGGAGGGAGGATGAGCATTGCAATGTTTCTTTAGGAAATGGTGAGGAGGAGCATAAGAATGCTTTCGAGGAAAGGAGCAACGCTTAAAAGAAACATGCTTGCGGTGCTGCTTCTGCTATCGGTGAGGTTGAAAAAATGGTCTAGAGCCAAAAGGGGCTATTTTAGGAAAGACAGGAGCTATTTGGGATGCTTGGTGCTTGTTGAGTTTTTGCATAGACTTAGTCTCAGAGACTAAAGTCATAACTTGCTATTTAGCAAAGTCAATTACATCTAAGAGGGCAAGATCTTCGATCGTTAGACCCTTGAGATCAATATAAGATATGACTTTGTCAATTAAATTATAGGGCAGAGCATGCAGGAATTTAAGCTTGATCTCAGTGGAGGCAAAACTCTTACTATCATAGGCAAGCTGCCGGAATTGTTTAGCAAAAGCATCAAACTGCTTTAGATCACAGAGCTCCATTTTTAATAACCATTTCTTTGACTCCAGTTCTCTATTGCCAACTGGAGGTGCAAACTCGTTAATCAATAAATGAAATAAAGCTGCTAAAGAATCAGGTTGGTTATGTACACGCTCATATTGTTGAGGTTCAGTCATGGACTGCCACCATTGGCTAACAATACCCCAAAAAAATTTAGATGCAAAGCAAGTGCTGCCTACTTGGTCAAGATGGGCCTGAATCATAAGCACACGCATGGTATTACACTAGGCAGTGATTTCATTCAAAGGATTTAGCAGGTCATCGATATTTAAGTACCAAGGCTATAAATGTACATGGGTTCTTTGCATAAGGGTATGGCTAGGTGATTTCTTTACAGTTTTGAAGGTGGATCAAAGAGGCTTTTGGGCAGAGGATTTTGCTTTCTTATCTTCTTTGGAAAGCCAACTAAGACTATCATCAAGTATATCTATTTTAGTATCAATAGAGGATACTTTTTGTTGTATTTTATTTACAGTGTCTTTGATAGACAAAACATCTCTACACAAATCATCAAAATTTTCAATAAAATGAGAATTGAATCTAGCAACATAAGTTCTCTGTTTAAACTCATTAGAGGGATCAACGTATGCAGCTAAGAAATATTGCATAGTTCCTGCAGGTTATTTATGGACACCCTTTGGCGGTGGCCATCTTCCTCCTTTGTACAGAGCAGTAGTATCTTTTGTGTAGAATTCTAAACTATCTTCTCTGGGAAGACTCATGAAAGTTCTTGGTAAATCATTTCCTTGATTTACCTCTTCATCTTTGATCAGTATATGACCGGTTTTGATAGATCTATGCGAAGAAGCGGTAGATGGTCTTGATGGAGATAGGCGAGAAGAATTTACAGACAAGGATCTTGGCAAAATATTTACAGTTCTGCCGTCACTTTGGTGGACTGTGGCTTGACTTTTCATCTTTGGAGAAACATTCTTTAACTAGTCAAGTTTCCATTCATGGGGAATTTCAACTAACTCATATGACCCTTTTGCAGTTGAACAGTACCACTCAGTCTTTTGGCATAAGGCAGATTTTCAAGGATTTTGGGGTAGTTGGTGTTAGTCATGCTGTAAACAACAAAAATATTGATGGATGCATATTTGAACTCACCAAACATATCTAAACCAAACAAGGATGTAAACAATCCCCAATAATCTAAAGATCCATGCTTTACTTCTTTACAACCTTTATCGCGGACTGCGACAGAGAGGTTGGGACAAAACTCAAAACAGATAATATCATCATTTAAGCGGCCAAGTCTAGATAATTGACAAGAATGTTTAAAGCTAACTTGGCGGTGATCACACAAAGCTAGATATATAACTGGCTTAATATTACTAGGAATCAAGGGTACTATATGTACTCGGATCAAACCAAAATGAACAAATTTCACATCTTCATGTGACCTGATATAATTGATTTCTTGCTCAGGTAACAGAGAGAGTAAATTTGTCTGGTAGGTTTTATTTGGTTTGTAACTGAGAGTTAATTCTACAGACTTGATTCTAGGCTTAACAAAAGACAGATAAGTAGAGGTATACACAAACTTAGATTTTAATAGCTCAGATTTCTTATACACATGGGAAGCCTTAATAGCCAAAGGTTTGAATAAACTAGTTTCTTTCTCAAGATTTTCTTTAGTAATATCAATATTGGGACAGTCTGATATTTGATCTGGGACAAAAGGAGGGAGTTCGTACATGCCTTCAAACTCTAATTCATTCATGATTTCAACTGTAGATGTCGATGGAGCTTTTCCAACTTCCATTGCGGGGAGATTTGGGTTCTAGTAAGCGAGAAATTTCTGGCAAGGGAAATAGGGGATGCAGAGATAAAAGCAGCCTATGACAAATGAATAACGGCCTATGACTCGATGCAATAACTTTTCCCAAAGAAATTTTCAAAGCAGAGAACTCAAAAGATCAATCCGCAGAATTGAAAAATGATCACAACTTACAGTAGTTTGGCTCTGATACCAATCTTTTATAATGTCAGTAGACGACTCCTTTCTTCCAATCTCTTGTGGCTTGATGTAGAAGAAACCTGCGATAGTAGGCAGGGGCCGAATGGGTACGACTTCACCCTATTGCTTCAAACTCAAATATTAGAAACTATTACAAACACTTGTTTTAGTTTTTGATTCTCAGGATCCGTCAAAGCGGGCAAGAAAAGAGCATACTCTTGAACAAGCTACTAATTCTTTAATGCTTAGAAAACTTTTGATGATAATGTAATGGGAGAGAGGCTTATTTTTAGCAATTTTGGGTGGTCCTGCCTGCTCGCTTGGCAAGGCGGTGTCAATCCCATCATGCTTTACAGCTCAAAAGGTAGCTACAACGATATGTTATTTGAAGCATTGGATCCACAAGATGATGATGGCGTTGTTGATGGTTTAGGTTGTGGGCCCAACATGTCTTTTGCTTCGTTTACGAGGTCATCTTCAGAGATTGGATTAAAAAGGCATCTGATTTGGAAAGTGCTTTGGAGATGCCAATGTCGACAATTAGGGGGTCCCACTTCACATGGAGTGTGTCTTGGAGTACAGTGGAAATAAGATTCCCACTCAAGTTGTCTGCGAATAATTGTATGCATGACCGTGTCTTGATTGTGATTTTCTTCTTCATGAATTCTGTGCGGGCCATGTCGAGCAATCCATCTGTATAGGTGTTCATTAAAATTGGATCTAATCCTGATGGGCCATGTCCATAATGGTCGCTTCAATAGCTCAGTGAATTGGTGGTACAAGAACTCACTGTTGAGTCTCTCGATAATGATGACTCCCAAATTTTGTCGGTGGTTAGTTTGGATTGTAATTGCCGATGACATTTGCAGGTCTTGTGCTGTTGCATAAGAAATCCTAGTAAACCTAGGATGCAGGCCTTCTCGTAAGATCTGTTCTTGTACAAGAACATTCAAGGAATCAAATCCTTGATTAAGAATCCTGGTGAGATTAAAACCAGGCGCAGGCTGATGCATCAATGTGGCTGGAGGATTTCGGCTGAGCCAATCTACAATTACATTGTCAGTGCCCTTAATGTGTTCTACAAAAAATTTGAATTGATTAAAAAATGCCTGCCACCTAACATATTTTCTGCGACCATCTTTCCTGCCATGATCCTTTTCATTAAAGGTCAGGAATCTGGTACAATCGGTTACAATTACAAAATGTGGCAAATGTAGAAGTTTCAGCATAAACTTCTCAAGACATTTCTTTACAGCGTAGATCTCTTTATCAGAGGAGATCCATTTTAACACATCGGGGCTAAACACACCACTTACAAACTCACACACAAATTCTTTATTATTATACAAACAAACAAGTCCTCCTCCCCATGCCATATCGGAGGCATCTGTGTAAACCTTCATCTAGTTGGATTTTGGGATGTGCAGTTTTGGTAACAAAGCAACTGTGGCTTTAATCTTCTAAACTGCTGCAGTATGCTGTTCTTCCCAACAGAAAGCTTTCTTCTTTTGGAGAAGCGTCTGGAGTATATACCTATCTTCACCAGCATTAGGATAGAAACTATTCAGATAATTTAACAATCCCAAGAATGCTTGTAATTTAGGTTTATCTAGTCTTTCAGGAAAGCTGAGGACTTTCTCCTTTATATGCGGCTGGATTTGTAACTTTGATTCTTTGATCACCATGCTGAGAAATTTACATTTAGTCTTACATAGTTGAATCTTTGTTTCTGAAAGAACAATGCCTGCATCTTGTGCTAGCTGAAAGAATTTGGAGAGATGTATAAAATGGTCAGATAAACTATTACTAAAAATTAATATGTCATCTATATACACATAGAGAAACTGAGAAGTTCCTTCGAAGATTTTATCCATGTAGGCCTGGTAGTATGCTGGGGCATTCATGAGGCTGAAAGGCATAACTGTCCATTGGTAGTGGCTGAAAGGGCAGCTGAAGGCTGTCTTTTCTCTGTCTGCTTCCTTGACTCTGATCTGGTAGAAGCCTGACTTGCAATCAAATTGAAAGAAGTATTTACAATCTGCAACTTTCTCTAACAAGTAACTTTTGTCAGGTATCAGATATGGAAATGGTTGGGTTATAGCATTTAATGGTCTGTAGTTAATGACCATTCTCTTCTTTCCTCGTTTCTACTCAGAATGCTTATTGACCATAAAGGCATAACAACAAAAAGGAGAGGCTGATTTTTCAATAAACCTATTTGTCTCCAGTTCTTTGATCTGGAGTTCCATATCATTGTAATCCTGGGCTGGAATTGGGATTTTCTTCCCAATCTTCATCTGTTTGCCTTCAATGATTTTAATTTCCATTTTAGGCATTGACTTGGACCAAAATTTTTGAGGATTATCTGAACAGATATTGATTTTGATTTGGTCTCCTAGTTCTTGTATCTCAGCCGGGATTAGTTCTGGACTCTGAGTCATGGAGCTTGGGAATTGCTCAGTGGCATATATGAGGTGAGGGATTCTGAGCCTTTCAATGTCTATGGTGAACATAATGCTTTTGGTAGTAGCACCATAGGGAGAGTATCTATCAATGAATTATCCTCCTAGGAGGATATCTATTGGCATCTTCTCAAGGGCGAAGAAGTCTGCATGGAAGATTTTATTTTGGATACGAAGGGGTTGCTGATGTTTATAGTCTTTACAGGTAAAGCTATTCCCCTGAACATCAATGCTCTTATAAGCTAGGTGGTCATCAAGTGTCTTCCAATCACTGATGAGCTGTGGTTTAGCAAATGAAAGAGAAGCACCAGTGTCTACTTGGGCATCTACAAGTCTGCCATTTATTTCTAATGTAAAGAATTGGGCAAATATGCCATTAATCAAATGATTTAAATAGACAGGCTGTGGAAGTTCTAGAGAAGGTATATTGGTACATACCAGTTTCTATCTTCCTGGATCCTGAACTATAGCTGGTTCAGGGTAGGTGTCTTCTTCTGGTTCTGGTTCGGCTTCTTCTTCTTCTTGGAGATTACTGCATTCACTAGGGCAGTAATCTTGGTCAGAATAGAACATACTTCTGACTTCATCCTCTTCATTGTCTTCATCCCATCGAGGTTCTGCTGCTACAGCTAGTTCTTCTGCCGGTAGGAAGACATCCCAATTTGGCTCTTTGATTTCTCTTGGTGGTTCATCGCTGGTGGACTTGTTCTTTATCCAAGAGTCACTAGGCTTGAATGAGCTCGGATATTGCACAGGAGGATGCTAAATTTTGTGCATTGTGGGAGGCATTCGTGGCTGTGAGGGTTTTCTCCCTCTAGATGATTCTCCTCTGGAGTATCCTCTTCCTCGTGGTTTCTCTGGTCGCTCCAGAACTTCATGGTGATGGCGTGACCAGGCTCTATATGCTTCATTAGACTGGATAGACCAGTCATGGTGTCCTGGTCTGTAATATCTTGCACCACGTTGCATATTTGTCATTGGTTGCTCTAATTCATCTGCAAGTGATTCAAGAGCAGGTGCATCTTCTTCATCATCAAATTCATCACCAAGAAGATCTTCTAGTGTAGGTTCATAGATATCTTCTTGAAGATACAGATCTTCATCAGCATCGACTATATCTTGGATTAATTAGCTCTTAAGCATGTTTAAGCACTTTATGTACAAATTACTCAAATTGATTAGGATGCCTTGTTATTGATCCAAAATTTGACTGGATTAGAATTGGAAGGTGATGTCAGATGCATTGGATCCATTATCCCATTTAGGATATTATCAACAAATAAAGAAGGCACGTGTGTGCAAGAGATCTGATAAGAAAGAGCAATCTAGAACACTTAGGTGTAAAATTGGCATTTTGACTCAGAATGATCTAATCAAAGTTAGCTAGCCTAGAAATTGCATTGACCTATTTAGGGATACCCTAGCCAGAATCAACACTTGAATATATCAATTTCAACTTATTTAATGCATTATAGTGTTTTTATGCCAAATTGTGCACTTCGATGAAAATTGGTCAAAAGCCTAATTGGAGGTTATTGGTGGCCAAATTTAAGTGTCTACAGTCATCAACTCAAAATTAAATGATACACCCAAAGGTTGCTTAACATGAAACACATTAACATCCCAAGGTGTGTGTGCTTAACCAAATCTCTCTTACACAATAACACAAATGAAAGTCAAACATAACAACAAGGAAGCTACCTTCCTTTGTTCTTACAAGACCAAAGTCTTAGCAATATTTGGCTTACATTGATAAAATAAGCTCCATCTCTTGAGTGGGTCTCTAATGTTGATCAAGGTTTAAATGAGATAAAACAAGCTTAATTTTGCAAAAAAAGGTCACTACCTAGCAATAACTCTACATCTAAGCATTACACATATAGAAATAAAAGGATACACATATGGGAAAAAGAATGATAAATGATTTAAGATAATGAAATCACTCTAAGGGATAATTCTTTAAACATGTGTTCTAAGAACACCAAAATTAGTTAGTCATAAAACTCACTCTAGGAGAGCATCCTAAGGACTAGTTCACTATGTCTACACCCACTCCCTAAGTTGCCTAAATATATGTGGTGATCTATTCACAGATAAAATCAGGGATGGATGAAGTTCATCCATTCCTAAATGAGTGTTATAAATAATGTGAAGGCATCTGACCTTCACCAAATAGTCACCTGACTAAGCTAATATAGTTACCCCTTGTGGGTGACACTGTGGTCGCTTGTTGGCCCAAAGGCATCTAGGCACTATAAAGAGATTACAAGTGTCTCATAAAATGGAGGTACATGCATTTAGAATTTTGAGTCCAAGAAAAAAAAGTGAGACTTACTCCAAAAGTACACTCCAATTCAAATACTAAAAGGATCCCTCTTGACCTAACAAGGTACCATTAAGGCCTTAAATAGCTAAAAGCGTTTATGGCTCAAAATCTGACCTATGGTCATAAAAATTATTTTAGTTTAATAAATATAAAATATGCTCTTAAACAAATTTTCATGACCAATGATACTTCAAAGTGCTACAAAACACACCAACTCCAAGTTTGATAAACTGGGTATAGAAACACCCTTGTTTTAATTTATAACACGACCAATACATTTTTCTATCTATAAAAACCTATTATTTAAGATAGAATTGACATGTTTAAATCATTATAATATTTTAATTTGGAATAAACTGACAATTTTACTAAGCACTCCAAACTGAAATTAATACGCTAAAATCTACTTTACAAAAAATCTCTATAAACTGACAAAAATCACATAAACTTTCAATAAATTTATTTTATTATTTTAATAAGCTACTATAATTTGGTTATGACTCTTCATTTGGAGAAATTCTAATTTTTTATATTTTATTTATGTCGATTCCAAATTAATTTTGGAAACAAGAAGACGATAGAAATTTTGTTACTGCAATTATCTCTCATAATGAGTCGAAAATGATGATACTTGATAAGAGTGAAATTTTCTAATTACTAATTTCACATTTTATACCTATGAAAATTATTTTCGAGTCTCATATTTTGTAAATTTTGAATTAAGTATCTATTTCACCCCATATCATAATTGACTTTTAAGGTGAGAAAAAGGTAGTTCAAAAATTTCTCTTGCCAACACCATTCAAAATTGATCAAAAATGTTAGTTTCTAACCCGATTAATTTTTTTTATAAATATTTCTTACATATTTCACAACCTAATAAATTTAGTTTCAAATCTTAGTTTTCACCAATTCACATTTTGGGTACTCATTTTCCTTAGATTTTGAAATGAGTTTAGGCCAAACATTAAATTAAATTCCTCAATTCAATTTTTATAATTTAATTATCAAAGTTTTATTTGTTTATTATTTTAAGTATCTAATATATATTTATGAAACCAAACTTAATAATAAGATAGTTAACTTGAAGATTGATTTAATGGTGTGCTTAAAGGAGTTTAATTACAAAGTGATTTTATAAAGAAAATTAAATGTTAATTAGTATATTAAAGTAATCAAAATAAATTATAGAAAGTTCCCACTTAACTTAAGTGGTGGGGAGCCAAATCCACATCCTTGAATTGAGTGAAAATCTACCATTAAATATAGGGTTTTAAAAATTTCCCCAACCTTCTTTATGGCAAGATAAAAATCCAACTCAAAATATTTTATGCTCATTTATCTCCTTTTTGTTTTGCAAGTTTGATGAAGAATTGGGAAAGAGGAACTCAAGAGGAATTACCACAATCTTAATACCCATTTCTATTGTTGATGTATGTATATATTCATTGTATATATTGATTTACACAATCTCTTTAAAAATATATTTCATATTTTCAACATAGCATATATATATTTTTAAGTGTATATGTACTCCGTTGGTATTAAAGGGGTAAATGGAACTTTTGATAAGAAATGTAATTTACAAAGGTGCAAATTTTCAATGTGCCTTCTGGGTTGCGAAGCCAGCCCAAACCATGGAATAATTCCAAAAGCCCATGTAAAAGGGACAAAGAGGGACGCATGGCAGAATGGCAAATTTTTAAGGTGAATTTGCAAATACAGTTCAAAAGGCTGGTGGGGATTTTGGTTGGCATTGCAATGCCACTTTACACTTGCAAATTGTAAAGTACGTGTTGACCTCTAGAACCTGACAGAAAAGAGCCAATGAGAAAAAAGACTTGCAAAGTGCAATTATAAAAAATGAAAATTGTAATCTTCTGGATTCCATAGAAGAGGACAACAAAGAAAATCACAACAGAGAATGGGAGCTATGACGCAACTTAGCAAGTTACTAAATTGCAAATTGTTTAAAAACTTATGGATCCCGCAGCTTGCCGATGCATGACTGCTAAGAAAAGGATAGACTTGAAAATCCTACCCAAGGTAAATCATAAGCCACATATTAGTATTCTGTACAGCAACACTGTTAAGGGAAATCGATGCCTGGAGAGGTTATGTGTGCCTTCAATGCCTGGAAGAAGCACTCTGCTGTAGCAAAGGATGGTTGTGGCCTGGTAATTTGAATGGTGGAATACTGGTTGTGTGATATTTTGATGTGCTTCCATGGGCTTTTAGTTAAAGGCATTATTCTTTTTGTTGGTCTATATAGGATACTAGAGAACTTGGAGACTGCTGGATTTCGAGTTGAAAATATGACTATTTTTATTGTCTGAGCATTAGAGATAGCCATAGGAAGGTGGTGGTTGAGCTTGTGGCCCAATAAGAGAATGTATAAAATGAAGCCTCTTTGCTCAACCCAGTTCTAGCTCCAGAGTCTGCATCTGCTAAAAGTTCTTTGCCAATCAGATGTGAAGGTAATTTGTGTGGGATATTTGAAGAATTCACATATAATACCAGTGGTTCTGACTCCTTTCCTACAATCTCAGTTTCACCTCTTATACAAGTGGGTGAGGATCAGGATTCTCAAGTTTCATTGACATTAGATATTGCTATTCCAAGATCACTACATTCAGAAAGTGAAGACATTCCATTAGGCACCTCTGAGAGCATTCGCTGTAGTGATGTGGTTAGAATGGACACTGTTGTATCATCTATCAATATTGTTGATTCTAGTAAAAATGAAATTCATGGAGTTGTAGATCAAGATATTGGTACTGAAGGCCAACTACACTCGATTGACAGTAAAAAAAATTGGGGACTATGGAAGTTCTTATTGTCTTTTTGAAAACAAACTTAAATTCCTTAAAAGGTCTTGCAAACAACATGCCACGTTTTGATAGTATCTCATCTTACTTTATGGATGCTGAAGATGAGCAGGAAGATGAAGAGTTGTTAAGTAGCCAACTGGAGAAAATAGTCAATCAAGTGGAAAACTATTTGAATGTTCTATAGCATGAGTGCAAGACAAGTTTCAGAGATCCCTTTTACTAGTGTTGGAGGATCAGAATTTTCTGTGGCCATAAGCAACAGGGGTTTTGATTTTCAAAAGGCATTGGAATCATCTAACACAGTGATTTTGTAATTCAAAGACAACAATGAAAAGGTAGAATGGATGAATTCGCTTGTTCAAGCTACATATAAATCATCTATTCCTCCATCTATGTGCATGCTTGGTCAATAAAGATTTTCATTGGTGAATGCTTCAGATTCAAATACATTATGTACAAAGAGAAATTTTTGTGTTGGGGCATTAGACAGAGAAAGAGGTGGCTTCTAGAAAGAACTTTTCCAGAAGGTACTTTGCTAAAACTAATTTGAATGCTTGACCAAGTGGATTTCTCAAGTGGGAAAACAACTTGTGAAAAACAAGTCTTCAAAATGCAAGTTGCAATATGCAGTCCAACTTCCCAAATCCTGCCAATCAACTTGGATTAGAAGAGTCAACTGAAATGGACTCCAAGGAGATTTCAGGGAGGGATGCAATTTTGCATATTTTCAAATATGCAAATTGCATTAGGATGTCCCAAACCCATCAGTCAATACTGGTCAAACATGAGGTCCTAGTGCAAAGCATAACTTTTAAGGCCAATTGAAAATTTGCATTTGTGCATATTGCACTTGAAGTTCCCAAATCCCCAAGGGATTTTTTCAAGGAAACTGCAACTCCAGATTATAATTTGTGGAATTGTAAATTGCAAATTGCACTTGAATTTCCCAGATCCACTAGGATAACTTTTCAAAGGAACTGCAACTATAAATTGCAAGCTACCAATTTACAAGTTGTAAATGTACTGCTGAGTTCTGGATTTTTACCATACAAAGGAAGTGCAAAATTATCAATTGGATCTAGAGTTCTCTATAAGGCTAAAAAGTGAAAAATAGTGCACTTAATCTCCACACAAGATTGGTGGCAACCCTAAAATTCAAAAAGTGAAAAAGGCAAAGTGTTGAAATGCACATTGAAGCAAAAGGTAAAAAATAGCTAAGTCTTTTCATTTCTCATGTTTTGCTTGTTCAAACACATCCATGGGAGAAATATTGCAAGTTTACAAGGTCAAGGTGGGCCATTCCAAAGAAGATTTCTCAAATTGCCATCAATCTGGAGTGTTCCAATGCCATCATTGTAAGGCAAGGGCTATTCTTTGGCATGCAAAAGAGGAAGGGCAACTGTCCAAGAGATTCTAGCTAGGAAGATGAGTGGTCAAAGACATGTATAGGTAGTTTCACAAGAGGATAAAGAGTTTGTTTGGCTCCCAAATGAATATTCTCTTTCAAGATCAAATGAAATGCATTTCCAACCAAGAAATCAAATGTTTATTTGAAAATATTCATCATGACATGTAGAGGCAGTTACAAGAATCATTTTCCTTGCAAAGGCATGAAGATTCCATACATGGCAAGAAGCATATTCCAGCGAGAAACATCTTGGTAAAACTTTGAGGACTGATTGCAAGTTTTTCAATATTGCAAATTGTAACATGTATTCCTAGAATGCAAAGTGGTGAGAAATTTGTATAAAAAGAAGGCTTGTCCTCATTTCTAAGGTTGTTGGTTTTTGGTTTTCCTAGGTTTGGGATATTCCAAATTTTGAGATCCATTGTTGTGTGTGCATTTTTATCTCTTGATAAGGTGGTTGTAGCTGTACATCCATTAGCAAGCTCTAAGAGCATTGTAATATCTCTCCCCTATCCAACAAGGAGCAAATTCACCATGCTTGTCCCCATGGCAACATTCTAAAACATTGATGTATGTAAGATTTTATTTCAAGATAATGTAAAATACTTATGGTTTTTACTCTTTCCTATTGATGAAATGCAATAATATGCTTTACATGTTCTAATGATTGGATATATGGTTCTATGCTTATTATTGGTTGTCACGTTGGGCATAGATCTAGGTTATAAACCCTTTCTCCATAGTGATTTGGAAATATGTTGTTGATAACCTCTTAAGGGGACCCTGGGTTTATGGATTTGATAGGAAAATGTATTTTAAATTTTAGTTGTAGTGTATGCTTTAGGATTTGAAGAATCATTTGGGTATTTGCATTGTATTGACACCAATGGATGCCAATCACTCCTGGTAGTTCCCCTTAGCTTGTATTTCATTTTTTTACATCTTTGCAAATAAGTGATGTCATGAATGTTGAAAGAATCATTGTTGTTTGAAAACCACCAGCACACCACTCTTTTTTATAGCTACCAATTTTTTTCTATCATGTTCTACCCCACAAATAATATAGTTGTTGCATATTATAAGTGTTATTTGCCTACATATGCATAAAAAATTGCATAATTAAAATGTATCTATATTTTTTACTTTGAAGCCTAGCATTGTAGTCTTCCATTTGACCCCCTTTTGTTGAAAATTATTTAGAATGAAGGTTTCAATCACTTTCCCATTTGTCTTCAGTAGCTTGTGTCTACCGTAGTGCATTTATTCATTCTGTGTGACAACCCTTCTTGGGTGGAGTGTGTAAATTTGGTTATGCCCTAGTCAAATTTGCATTTTATGTCAATAATTTCCATAAATATTGAATTTCAGTATCTCTCCATGTGAGCAAGCTACCCTTTAGGTCCTCTCACTTTGGTTCAGGCAGATCTAGAAGTAGCAGGGAGCTAACCATACCTCTATCGGTGCTTTCAAGTTATTGTTTGTGTTCAGTCCATCCTGATTACTAAACCCTTCCCTGGCTATAATTACATATCAGTGGGTTTATCATATATGTTTGCCATTTTTATCAAGTGTGCAATGTTAAGTGCAAGAGGTATACAACAGGGAACCAACACTTTAATGGCACCATTACCAAGGATTCAACTAAAATCCTAGTCACTTTTGTTGTTGAGGACTCTTACAAAGAGTTGTAAGTAATTAATGTTCTAAAATTTCTCTGCCTATACTCATTTATTTTATATCTTGGTTTGCAATGCCACAACACTCAACTAGCACTGTTGCCAGGGACTAAACTAAAATCCTAGTCACTTGTGTTGCCAGGGACTCTTGCAGAGAGCTATAATAATTCAAGTTCTTTTAAGTTCTCTGCCTTGGAATATTTTATGCATTAACCTCAGTTGCATATTTTTAGACATGTTTATCCATATTTTTTCATGGGTTTGAAATTTGAGGTTATTTGAGCATGATTTACTACTTTGGGTTGTTAACAAGTTCATCACTCCACTATGGATGTTGCCAAAAATTTGAAAGGTTTGATGAATTGACTTCTATTGCATTTCTTGCAAAGAGCTGTTAACTTGTCATGTTGGAAGGTGATTTCCCCTTTTGAACATAAATATGAATTTGTAGTATCTTTTCTTTCTATCTCATGAATAATCTTCAACAAAGTGTAGTTTTAGTATGTATCACAACTTGTTCATAAACTATTATATTTTAGAAGTTTGATTCTAGTGGTGACTCCAACATTATCATCTAGTTTCAGGGAAGATCAATGCTCATTTTTAATATCTTCATTCATATGTGAGTGATTTTTTTCTTGCAAAGCTATAAGGATTGAGGTCATACTTCAAAAATGACTCATCAAAATAGCTTGTCTCACCCTTAAGTGCTTATCAAAGAAGAATGAGACAAGTTTGGAGGCCAATTGAAGGGCAAAGTTCAACAATAAAGGAGTGTTTGGACTGTCAAGATTTTGGTGATCCTAAAATTTTATTTATTGAACTTCCTATTATTAAATATTATCATAGTTCTCTTAAACATTCAGAATCATATAGTCCCATTTATTATCCAGATCCTTCTCAACCACATGAATCTCCTCTTACATTTGATCCACCAAGTCCACCTCACTCACCCCCTCACAACCCTTTGTCATTTGATATTGAACCCACCATCGAAATAATCATAAGGCATAGGGATCAAAATGAGAATACACATCTTGCATTTCAAATTCCCAGATTAATTTTGATGAAATTGAAGGTTACCCCAATGAAGTCCCAAACGAAGTAAGGAACTGCCTTCCTAAATTTCAAGGGAATAATGAAGTGACTATTGATCAAAATTTAAGGGCTTTACACATTATCATCAAGTATTATGAGGTTGAGCATTAGGATGTTTGAATTAAGTTATTTGTGCACACGTTGGAAGAAGATTCTAGTAAGTGGTTTAATTCCCTTCCCTGTGGATGCATTGATTCATGGGAATAAATGAAGAATGTTTTCAAAATTTAGTATGGTGATAGGATTAATCCTAAGTTTCTCTTGGTAGAATTTTAAAACATTAAAAATAACCCTAATGAGTTTGTGTAGGAATTTAATACATGGTTTAATAAAACTATGATGAGGTTACTCGGAAACATTAGTGTTATAGCTTGTCTAATTAAATATTGTGGTGCCTTTGATAAGAAGGTTGCGTACTACTTAAGGAACAAGGCTCCTACAAACATGAGATTGGCATTCAATATGTCCATCCAAATTTAGAATAATATAAAGTTTGTGGGTAAGCCATTGAACAAGTGGGATGATGTAAAGTTGGTTAATCCGAAAAAAATGTAGTCCACTAAGATAACCAACCTTGAGGAAATCATGAAAAGTTTGGACTCCACTATCAAAGAGATCTCATATAATCTTGCCAGAGCTGAGAAGGGGATGCCTCATGGGTCTACAAGTTAGGAGGGAACTCAAAATCTGAATCAAGCACAAAGGAGGCCTACTTTCCATACTAGGGATAATGATCAACGAAAGAGGCCTGAAAATGATGAAAGGAATGACAAAAATCAGAATAGAGTTGGGAAAGAAGTGCCTAATCCATTGAATGCCAAAGTGAATGAGGTAAATTATGACATTGACATTGATTAGTGTGATAAGTGCTTCCTTCCCCATCTTCATGATACTACTAAACAAATTGATGAAGATGTAGATGAACCTAAGTCTAAGTGTGATGATGATGAGATCTTGATGTTGGATTGTCAAGTCTTCTGAAGCAAAATGAATGCCTCCATAGAATTGTTGATTACTACCATTGTTGATCAGTTTTAGAGTTTAGTACAAAAGGTATGTGTCCCAACTCTCGAGTTTGATTATGATGTTAAGATGGCACAAACATATGAATTACCCAATCATGATTTTAATTTTTTATGTTCCATGATGATTAATAAATATGATGGGGGAATTTCTTTAGTTGAAGATAGGTAGTTGCTGATTAATGCAATAGTTTCCCAAGAGAAAGAATATACTTTAAGATGTAGGCAACCAGGTGTTACTCCTCAAGACACTGTTCTTGCAAATCTAAGGGAAAGGGATGCAAGAAATTTAATAAAACTACATCAGCCTCTAATTCTTCCAAGTTAGTACTCATTTCCTAAATTGTTAAACCAAGAGGTGTTTCAGCCAAGAATAGAGTACCCATATTATCTAGTATTCCTAAGGGTGTTAATGATTTTAGAACAAATCCACCTTTGAAAACTATTATTAAACATGCAAATTTATCCCAACCTACTCCACTTCATACTTTAAGTGATTGTATTCTAGCTGAAGGTGTTGTCACTCTTTGTCCAAATAACCCCCTTTTGCATTATAGTGTGTCTGATATGGCCCAAGTATTGATCCAACTGAAGATCACCATGCCACTTGTTAAGTTATTGTGAATACCTAAACATAGGAAGAGGGAATTTGAATATTTTGAATTTTTTGAGAAAATAGATGTAAATGAGATGACTTCACCCCAAACACTCCTAGATGATGGTCAAGAATTAGATGAGGTTGTTGAAACAGGTTTGAAAGTCTATTTGGGGACTGCATTGGTAGAAATTTAGTTGAATGTGGATCCATTTTACACAATATTGATGATCAATGGATTAATTGTTCATAAATATATGTTTAATTCTAGATCCTCTAGCAATGTGATGCATCTGGGTGTTCTTAATGATCTCAAAGTGAAAATAACATTAGCTTTTGGCAAGTGCTATGTCATGGATTCATGAGAGGTACTAGTTATTGGATGAGTCAAAGGGTTGGTAGTGCAGTTGGAAGTGCATCTAGGTAAGTACTTGAATATGGACATGGTAGTTGTGGACTATCCACCTAAGTGGGGGATGCTGCTATCATGAAAATGGGCTACCAACATGGGTAGAAGTATGCGGATGGACTTGTATTATGCCACCATTATATTAGAGGGTAATATGGTCAAACTTAATAGAGAGCCAAAGATGATACATGTACTTGAATATGTAAAACATGCTCTAAATGAGTTGTTGTATATAGATGTTGAATTAGGTAGCTTCATTGGGAATGTAGATGTTGTTGAATAGCCTGCTATTCTTGATGTTGAGTTTGATAATGAGGTGTTGTTTGGAGAATGTATTTTGATGGGACTTTCTCTAATCTTGTAAATTGAGGCAGGGTTGTCTTCTATGCCCCCAATGGTAAGTTTTTCAAGTTTTCTTTTTAGTTTTCCTTTGAGTGCATGAATAATACTGTTGAGT
This sequence comes from Torreya grandis, assembly GCA_037957365.1. Classification (NCBI taxonomy): domain Eukaryota; kingdom Viridiplantae; phylum Streptophyta; class Pinopsida; order Cupressales; family Taxaceae; genus Torreya; species Torreya grandis. The sequence goes on from JARHVA010005777.1 coordinate 778,893, forward strand.
ATGAGACACTTTTACTTGGTTTATGAATTGCTCGTGAACATGGAATTATAAGTTTGATTATAAAGGGTGATTCCAAGCTAGTGGTTAAGTAGGTTCACAAAACTTATGCCACCAAAAATAAAAGGTTGAAACAATATTTAAATGATGTTTGGGATTTGCTAGAATTCTTTGATGCATTCAACATTTACTATCATGATATAAGTTTCAACAAGGAAGTTGTTAGACTTGCAGTGTTAGGTGTTCAGTTTGAAATTTAAAATATGAACCCTCATTGTCATTATTAGGTAGAGGTACTTGTTAGACCTTCAATCCTCAACAAAGTTCATCATTGGCAAGTTTTTGATGATGATGAACAAATTAGAAGGTTTCTAAATTGTTAAGTAGAATTCCATGATCAGCTCATAGACTAGGAAGCCATGGTTCAAGTTTGTGATGGGAAGGAAACCTTGTTTGGGAATGATATTATCAGTTGAAGACAAACACTCTCCTTAAGGGATTGGTAAGTTTAGAAGCATATTTTGATGGAGTAGACATAATTAATAATAGAGATTCATTTATCTCAAAATATGTGATTGAATGCAATTTGGGCTCTAATGAACATCCTAGGAATGTTTGGCTGGGTACTCACCTAAATGCAATAGAAAAGCAAACTTATGTATAGCTACTTGAGAATAATCAAGACTAATTAGCTTGGTATTATTTTGATTTGAAATCATATATGGAGGATTTGTTTCAACATGTCATCCCATTGCATCCTGATAGCAAGCCTTTTAGGTATAAAAAGAGACTTATCAACCCCATCTTGGCCACCAAGACTGGGGAGGAGTTAAAGAATATAAGAGATGGTGGAATTATTCAAACCATTTGGTATTCATCATGGGTGGTGAGCTTAGTCCCTTTACAAAATAAAAATGGAGACATCCAGTTCTATGTTGATTTATGGAAGTTAAACAAAGATTCTTTGAAGGATAATTACCCCTGCCTAATATGGACAACAAGTTGTAAAGTGTTACTAGATCAAAAATGTTGTCCACATTAGATGGTTTCTCAGGGTATAACTAGGTTGTGGTGAAGGAATTTGAGAGACCCAAGATCACATTTACAACACCGTGGGGCACATATGTTTATATGAGGATGCCTTTTGAATTAATGAATGCTGGTGCAAATTTTCAATGAGCTATGGATGTCACTTTTATAGGGGTAATTAACAAGTTTATAGATGTGTATCAAGATGACATTATTGTGTACTCCAAGTGCAGAAAGGAACATTTAGAGCATCTAGAGAAAGTGTTCATTAGATGCAGGGATTTTGGAATTTCAATTGATTCTAATAAATGTCACTTTGGAGTACAAAAGGCTAAGTTGATGGGTCATATAGTGTTTAATCATGGTGTCATGATTGATCCCTAATGAGTAGAAGCTATTGAAAATGTGTCTGTCTCATAGTCCAAGAAGGGAATTTAGTCTTTCTTTAGACAAATCAACTTTGTAAGGAGGTTTGTGTCTAATTTTGTAGAGATCATTTTGCCTATTACTTCCATGTTAAAGAAGGACCAAACCATCAAGTGGGAAGAGAAGGCCATGCAAGCATTCAATGACATCAAAGGAGCCTTAAAATCTACCCTTGTCTTGGCCAGCCTTGACTACACTAAATAATTTAAAATATTCTATTTTGCATACCATAATACTATGGCTGTTATCTTGTTGCAAAATAATGATGAAGGTCATGAGAAACCTATAGATTTATTTAGAAAAGCCATGCAAGGATATGAAATAAAATATACCATCATGGAAAACAATCTTTCACACTCTTGAAGTCTATTAAGATGATCATACCTTATATTTTGAGTTTGAAGATTGTAGCTTATGTTCTACATACAATGGTGAAGGACATCTTTACAAAAATTGAAGCATCTAACAAGAGATGCAGGTGGGTTAACAAGTTGCAAGAGTACAACATGGATATTTAGACCACCAAGTTAGTTTGAGGGATGGGTCTAGACAATCTCATGGCTGAAACCAATTTGAAATCTATTGAGGTAAATACTATTGTTTTTAATATTAACGATTCTTTGAGTCAAATTAGTGTATCTATGTGGTATAAAGACATTGTTTACTACTTTCAAAATTTGAATTACCCCCTGACTTGGATAAGAACTAAAGGAGAACTCTTAAAATCATTTCCAAAAAATACCTCTTGACTCAAAGTGGGTTGGCATGGAATAATATGGATGGGGTTCTCCTAAGATGCCTGGTAGAGGAACAAACTACCTATTTGATTGAGGATTTCCATAGTGGAGTATGTGGTGGCCATTTTTCACCTAAAGTCACATCTCATAAAAAATTGAGAGTTGGTTATTGGTGGCCATCACTATTCAAGGATGTTTCTCAATTTTTTTATAAAATGCAAGAAATGTCAACACTTTGTGGGAAGGTTGAAAACTTATAGTTCTCTTCCCTTGCAGCCTATGATGATTGAAGGCCCATTTAGACAATGGGGAATGGATTTTGTTGGGGAAATCACTTATTCATCAAGTGTCATACATAGATGGATATTGGTTAAAATTAATGACTTCATGAAATGGGTTGATTTGGTCCCTACAAAGAAGGCTACACACCAAGTAGTTATGGAAGTTTTGATAAATTAGATTATTTGTAGATTTGGTGTGCTTATTAAGGTAATTTTTGATAATACCATGAGTTTTAAAGCTAAAACTTTGGTGGAAATGTGCAAAGAGTATGGGATCACATTGAATTACTCTTCCAATTACAACCCTTAGGGGAATGGGCAAGTAGAATCTAATAACAAGAACTTGCTCAAAATCATTAAATGAACCTTGGAAGCAAATAAGAAGAGGTGGGGTGAATAACTAAAGTTTACCTTATGGGATAACAAGATCATTCTTAAGAAAGATACAAGAAAAAACCCTTTTGATCTTGTGTATGGATCTCAAGCTATGTTATGCATGAGTTTTCAGTTTCCAACCTATCAATTCATGTAACATCAAGAGGAAGATGAGAAAATAAACCACTATGAAAGTAGAATGAATCATATTGTTGAGCTTGATGAAATTCAAAGACAAGTTCATGAGAGACACCTCAAGTTCAAGGAAAGAATCAAGAGGATATTTGATATAAAGTTCACTCTAAGAACTTTTTAGGTAGGTTATATGGTTTTGCTTTGGGATAATACGCATGAGGAGAAAGACAAGTATGACAAATTCAATGCCTTGTGGAGGGAGTCCATGTGTGAGTAAAATTTTGTAGCATTCCAAATCCCATGCTAGTTATGAGGATTCCATTTAATCATTATTAAAAAATAAACCTACATTAAAGGGATAAAGGAAAATGCATGGGAGTTTGGTATAATTTTCAAGTAAAAAATCAAGTTTTAGACTTGCAAGTTGTAAAGTACTCATGACTCTCTAAAACCCATAAAGATGTTATTAGCTATGTGCAAGGCTTAAAGGGGTTGATAGAAATTTTGATAATAAATTTAATTTGTAAAGGTGCAAATTTATAGTATGCCTCTTAGGTTTCAAATCCCACAAACTTCCAAGTGTTAGTGCCTAAAACATGCAAGCCAGCTAGGAAGCATCCCACGGGGAGGTTAATGCAGATGTTCAAAGACATAAAAGAATCAATGTGAATGTCTAGCTAGACTAAACCTTGTAATAATTCCAAAAGCCCATGTAAAAGGGACAAAGGGGGATGTGTGGCAGAATGGCAGAGTTTTAAGGTCAATTTTCAACTTTGATCAATTTGTAAATAAAGTTCAAAATCTTGGTGGGGATTTTGATAGGTATTGTAATGCCACTTTGAACTTACAAATTTCAAAGTGCATGTTGACTTCCAGATCCTAAAAGAAAAGAGCCAATAGGAGAATCAATGGGAAAAAACATTTGCAAAGTGTAATTTTAAAAAATGCAAATTATAAAATACGTCCAAGATTCTAGAACCTGTAGAAGAGGAAATCAAAGAAAACCATGGTGGATAATGGGAGCTATGATGTAACTTGGCAAGTTGTGAAATTTCAATATGCATGTAGATCTCTAAGTCCCACAATAAATGGGTTGACAGTAGAAAAGGGGAGCTTATATGTAACTTAGTAAGTTGTTAAATTACAAATTATTTATGAACTTCCAGATCTCGTATCTTGGTGATGTGTGCCTACTAAGAAAATGATAGACTTGTAAATCCTACACAAGGAAAATCATAAGCCACATATTAGTATTATGTACAATAAAAATGTTAATGGAAATCGATACCTGGAGAGGTTATGTGTGCCTTCAATTCCTAAAAGGAGAAATTTATTGAAGCAAAGAATGGTTATGGCATGGTAGTTTGAATGGTGGAATACTAATTGTGTGAGATTTTGATTGTGCTTCCATGGGATTTCAGTTAAAGGCATTATTCTTAGGTTTATATAAAACACTAGAGAACTTAGAAATTGCTAGATTATGAGTTTAAAATATGACCATTTTTATTGTCTAAGCATTAAATATAGCCATAGGAAGGTGGTGGGTGAGCTTGTGGCCCAAGAAGAGAATGTAGAAAATGAAGCCTCTTTGCTCAACCCAGTTTTAGACCTAGAGTTTGCATCTACTAAAAGTTCTTAGCCAATTAGATGTGAAGGTAATGTGTGTTAGATATTTGAAGATTTCACATATAATCCCAATGGTTTTGATTTCTTTCCTACAAGCTCAATTTCACCTCTTGTAAAAGTGGGTAAGGATTATGCTTCTCAAGTTTCATTGACATTAGATATTACTATTCCAATATCACTACATTCAAAAAGTGAATACATTACATTAGGCATCTCTGAAAGCATTGGCTATAATGATGTGGTTAGAATGGATTGTTGTGTATCATTTGAAAATATTATTTATTATAGTAAAAATAAATCCATGGAGTTGTGGATCAAGATATTGGTAATAAAGGCCAACTACACTTGAATGGTAGTAAAAAATTTGGGGACTCTATAAATTCTTATTGTCATTTTGAAAATAACTCAAATTCCTTAAAACGTCTTGCAAACAACATGCCATCTTTTGACAACATCTCATCTTACTTTGTGGATGCTAAAGATGAGGAGGGAGTTGAAGACTTAAGTACCCAGCTACAAAAAATAGCTAATCAAGTAGAAAACTATTTGAAAGTTATTCAACATGAGTGTAAGATAAGTTTTAGAGATCCCTTCTACTAGTGTTAGAGGATAAAAATTTTCTATGGCCATAAGCAATAGGGGTTTCAATTTTCAAATGGCATTGGAATCATATAACATAGTGATTTTATAGTTCAAAGACAAAAATGCAAAGGTAAAATGGATGATTTCACTTGTTCAAGCTACATATAAAGCATTTGTTCCTCCATCTATGTGCATGCCTGGGCAATGAACATTTTCATTGGTGAATGTTTCAAATTCAAATACATTGTGCACAATGAGAGAATTTTTATGTTGGGGAATCAGATAGAGAAAGATTTGGCTTATAGAAATAACTTTTCTATAAGGTAATTTTATAAAACTAGGTTGAATGGTTGATCAGGTGGAGTTCTCAAGTAGGAAAACAACTTGCGAAAAATAAGTCTTCAAAATACAAGTTACAATATGCAGTCCAACTTTCCAAATCCTATTGGTCAACTTAGAGTAGAAGAGTCAACTCAAATGGATTTATAGGGATATTTTGAGAAGGAATGCAATTTTGCATATTTGTAAATATGCAAATTGAAAATTACACTTGGATCTCCCAAACCTACTAATCAATGTTGGTCAAACATGAGGTCCCAATTCAAAGTGAAACTTTCAAGGTCAATTGTAATTTTGCATTTGTGAAAATTGTAAATTATTCTTGAAATCCCAAATCCATGAGGGAAATTTTCAAGGTAACTACAACTCCATATTGCAAGTTGTAAAATTACAAATTGAAAATTGCACTTGAAGTTCCTAGATCTGCTAGGAGAACTTTTTAGGGGAACTACAACTGCAAATTACAAGTTGCCAATTTTCAAGATGTAAATGTGTTGTTGAGTTCCAGATTTCAATTTTTAGTTGCAAATTTGTAAGATGTAAATGTGCTACTAAGTTCCATATTTCTACCACATAAAGGAAGTGCAAAATTGTGAATTGGACCTAGAGTTCCCCATAAGGCTAAAAAGTGAAAAATAATGCACTTAATCTCCACACAAGATTAATGACAACCCTAAAAGTTAAAATGTGAAAAAGAAAAGTGTTGAAAGGCACATTGAAACAAAAGGTAAAAATTAGCTAGGTCTTTCCATTTATCATGTTTTGCTTATTCGAACACATCCATCGAAGAAATATTATAGGTTTTCAAGGCCAAGGTTGGACATTCCAAAGAATATTTCTAAAATGGCCATAAATCTAGAGTGTTCCAATGCTATTGTTACAAGGCAAACACTATTCTTTATCATGAAAAAGAGTAAGGTAATATGTCTAAGGGATTCTAACTAGGAAAATGAGTGGTTAAAGACATGTCTAGGTAGTTTCACAAGAGGAAGAAGAGTTTCTTTGGCTCCTAAATGAATATTCTCCTTTAAGCTCAAATGAAATGAATTTACATCCAATACATCAAAGGTTTGTTTTAAAATATTTATCATTACATATAGAGGTAGTTACAAGATTCATTTTCTTTGCAAAGGCATGAAGATTCTAAGCATGGCAAGGATCATATTCTAGGTAGAAGCATCTTGGTAGAAATTTTAGGGCTGATTACAAGTTTGCAATATTGAAAATTACAACACATATTCCTAGAACGCAAAGTGGTGAGAAATTTGTATAAAAAGATAGATTGTCCTCTTTTCTAAGGTTGTTGCTAGTTTTTTGGTTTTCTTAGGTTTAGGCTTTTTCAAAATTTAGGATCCATTGCTTTGTGTGCATTTTGTCTCTCTTGCTAAGGTGGTTGAAATTGTATAGCCACTAACAAGCTCTAAGAGCATTTTAATATGTCTCCCCTATCTAACAAGGAACAAAATCACCATGCTTGTCCCCATGCCAACATTCTTAAACACTGATGTATGTAATATTTTCTTTTTAGCTAATAGAAAATACTTGTGGTTTTTACTTTCTTGTTGATGAAATTCAATAATATGTTTTACAAGTTTTGATGATTGGATATCTAGTTTTATGCTTATTATTGGTTTTCATTTTGGGAATAGATATAGGTTATAAACCCCTTTTTACATAGTGATTTGGAAATATGTTTTTGATAACCTCTTAAGGGCACCCTAAGTTTTTTGATTTGATAGGAAAAAGTATTTGAAATTATAGTTGTAGTGTATGCTTTAGGATTTCAAGAATCATTTGGGTATTTGCATTATATTGGCACCAATGGATGCAAATCACTCTTGGTATTTCCCCTTATCTTGTATTTCAATTTTTATACATCTTTTCAAATAAGTGATGTCATGAATGTTGAAATAATCCCTATTGTTTGAAAACCACCAACACACCACTCTTTTTTATAACTACCAAACTCATCCTACCCTGTTCTACCCTAAAAATAGTATAGTTATTGCATATTATAAGTGTTATTCACCTAAAAATGCATACTTAAAATGTGTCTATATTTTTTGCTTTGAAGCCCAATATTTTAGTCTTTCATTTGACCCATGTTTATTGAAAATTCTTTAGAATGAAGGTTGCATTCACTTTCCCATCTATCTTTAGTAGTTTGTGTTTGTCCTAGTGCATTTGTTCATTCCTTGTGACAACCCTTCCTAGGTGGAGTGTGAAAACTTGATTATGCCCTATTTAGATTTTCATTTTGTGCCAATAATCCCCTTGGAGATTGAACCTCAATGTCCCTCCATCTAAGCAAGCTACCCCTTAGGTTCTCTCACCTTGGTTTAGGTAGAATAGAAGTAGTAGGGAGCTAACCATACCCTCTGTCAATGATTTCCATTCATTATCTATATTTGGTCCATCTTGATTTCTAAACCCTTCTCCAGATATAATGACATATCAAAGGGTTTATCATCCATGTTTTCCATTTTTCTCAAGTGTGCAAGGCTAAGTACAAGAGGTGCATAACTAGGAACCAACATGCTCTATATATATATCCAACATAATATACACATGTAAATTTAATAATAATAATAATAATAATAATAATAATAATAATAATAATAATAATAATAATAATAATAATAATAATAATAATAATAATAATGGGTCTCTAGTAATAAAAGCAAAAAAGAGTAGATCAACTGCAATTTAGGAACCTCCCAAACTAGGTTAGTTTAAGCTAAATTTTTATGGAACATGTAGAGGCAATCCTAGGGTGTTAGGGGTAGGATGTGTGTTGAAATATTATAGTGGCTCATTACTTAGAGTGACATTAGTCAAATTAATAGATTACACCAACAATGAAGTGGAATCTCAAGACTTAGTGGTGGGTTTGGAAATGGATGAATCATGTGGAATTGAATTTTTGGAAATTAAAGGTGACTCTCTGGTGATAATTCAAGCATTATTAGAACAACATGCCAAAGCCTAGAATATTGACAACATTATGGCCAAAGCATGGATGCTCCTAAGTTACTTTAAGGAGTGGAAGTGTTCCCATTACTTTTGAGAGTCCAACAAAGTGGTTGATTTCTTGGCTAATGTTGGGATAGATCAAACGGAGGTGATTAGAAATGATAATAGCAAGAATTACTGAGATGGTTATCCAGGGATCAACAACATTGATTTGAAGTGATTTATGTTAGTTATGGAGTTTTTGAAGACTTTGGGGGTTAATTTTAATGATTATAAATTTTATTGAATGATGTGGGGAGTTAGTCCCTTTTTAAGACAACATTTTATTGAGTGTCTTTCTCTAAGTAAGATTTATGGTCTAGGATACTCTATCTCTGGTTGAAATTTATGGCAATGGAGAGTTATGGTCGAATTGATTGTTAGGCCTATGCTTTATGGGAGTATATTAAGGAGCAAAATGGGTTTATCTAGGTTGGCTTCATCATGTTATCTAAAGAATATATTATGGGCCTCTTCATCTAAGATTGCACAAGTAATTATGTGTGTTATGGGCATGGAGGTCATAGGATAAAGCCAACATATGAGAGTTAATTCTGAGGGGTTTCCAATAATATGCTCTTGTTGGTCTCAGATAAAGGGAAGGTGGTAGAATTAGTGGAGTTTTTATTTTTCCTAAGTTTAGGGTGAATATCCTTCTTGATTTGGAATTGGTCAACTTTGGATTGTTTAAAGAGTTTTTATTATTTGACAAAGATAGTGTTTGAAAGAAAAAGTGAAGTTGATCTACAAATTAATCCTAGATCAGAGAAGATAAATCAGCTTATTATACTACTAGCAATACATTGATAATCAAGGTCATGACCAATATGGATATTCTAAACCTACTTAATATGACATGGATAGAGAGAGTTCCAAACCCTCTAATAAATCAACACCACATAATAACACTAGATGAGTCTTGGTATTTCAAAGTAATAACAAGGTAAAGTAAATCTAATCTAGTACTTACCAAATATTGTGGCATAAATTAGGGATAAACATAAATAATAAACATTCAAAGAAGAACTCTACTCAAGTCAATATATAGGTAACCCTAAGAAAAGAGAGACAACACATTCATTAGCCATTATACATGTTAATCTATCTACTAACAAAAGAAGAGTAAGAATTATGAATACTTACCTTGAAGGCAAACCCATCGAGTCTTAATCTCTGCCTTGGCCAATGGTGATTTTTAAGAGGCTATTGTGGTTCTCAAAGATCACAAATATAGGTAGGCTCTAGGCTAAAAGACTTCTCCTATGCATCCAAGACATTTACACAAGACAATATTCTTCTCCAAGAAGTATAAAACCCTAAACAATGAATCCTCAAGTATAATGGTGGATAAGTAGATAAATAAGCAAAAATGAATGATTATCTCTATTGTAAATGTGGTGAAAGATGTGTATATTTAACCTGATTTGGCCCTAAACTCTTTCAAAATTTTAGTCAATGCAATCAACCTGGTCAACCTAGTTATTTAGGAAATAGATTCATTATGTCCTAGACTAAGTTGATAGGGTAGACTCAATCTCATAATATTCTCAATTCCTAACTAAGCCAACCTAATCAAATATGTTCAAAAATGTGGTAAAAAGGTATTTGGCTTAGGTAGGGGCTATTTGATGTGTTGAATTATTTGGAGAAGAGGATAAGGGAGGTTTAAAATCTTAGGAAAATGTATAGGAGGGTTTTGTATTAGTTTTAGGTAAAGGTATAAGGAAAAATATCTTGCAAAGCACCAAAGCCTACCCACCCCTTTCCTGATGCACCCTTTAAGGCATGCACTTAGAGAGGTTGAGAGTCAATAGGTTCTTACAAGAGAGAAAACATTAGTAACTGATAAAGTTTTATAAATATTATGTGTTTACATATGTCCCACTTAGATCTCATCATGTGTTAAGTAGTTGTAATGTGAGATGGTGCTTTAAGAAAAGAATATAGCAACAAAAAACGTTGAGCTAAATAAATTGTAGTAGGATAACTAAGGAAATAACTGAAATATATAAGTAATAAATGTGTACCTTGACTTACCTTTATCACTGAATAATTATCTATTGTGTTTGTAGTTTTGATCATGGAGGGCATAGAGACTACCTTGTACAAACCCTAAGGATACAAAACTTAAATAGCAAATACAAACAAATGTATGAAAGTCAAGATAATTGAAATGTGTGGGCATGACATACTTAGAAATTTGGTAATATGGGGTGATAAATGTTAAGTTAGGACCAAAATGATAAATATAAAACTAGAGTAAATTAGGTATCCAAAAATCCAAGGTTATAAATGACCAAAAAATTGAAAAAAATTGTTCCTTAGGTAATAAAAGTGACAAACTAAATCAAACCAATGATGTGTAAAAGTAGTATGATAAGTCTAACATCAAGGTATAAAGGAGTAACAAACCAAATTTTAGACAAATATGGAAAAGGAAAAGTGAAGTAAAACAACATTGATGAGTGAGAAATAACAATCCAAACTTACTCAACAATGGAAAAAGTACATGAAGTAAAAAAAACATTGATGAGTAAGAAGTAAAAATCCAAACTCACTCAACAATGGAAAAAGTACTGAAATATAGAAACAGACATAGTTGTCCATTAAAAGGAATGAAAATGAATGTTTAAAAAAAATTAAACCACTAAAATTCTAGAAATGTAAATCAATGGTGTAAAGACAATAATCTATAGTCACTCAAGCATATTGTTTTATTCTAAAGATAGATAAAACCTAGCATTTTTTAAGTTGTGAAGAAGAGGGAATATAGAAGTTGATAAATAGATTTAGAATCAAACTTGCATGTCAAGGGGGGAATGAAATGGGTGTTGGGGGAGATATATGAAAAATTAAAGTATAAAAACTCTTTATCGAAGTCAAGACACTAAAATTAAGTTTGTCAAAACAAGAGGACTTTTGACATTAAGAAATTTGAATAACTTATCCTAACCACACAAATATTGGGTAATAAAATGAAGTATAAATATCATCTCATGAAGGTTATATGCATGGAAAATAAATTGGGCCTACCTTGCCACAATGTGTTCCCCACTCCTTAGTTACAGAGTCATCAATCTGCTACGAAGATTGGGTACTTGTGTGAGAAAGTAGGTAGTACTATAGATAATTTTGAATTCTCCTATCCCAATCTATTGGCCTAATACACCTCAATGGACCTCATCTCTATTACGAGTCCAAATGTGGAGTTTGATCTTAGATTAGGAATAAGAGATGTGCTATGAATCACATCTTTTAGTGTGATGCTAAAATTTTGATTTTATATTGCCTTTTGATCATTGAATTCTTTTTAATGATTTAGATTTTAAATTTTTGATGGATTTTTATATTCCTCCTCCATATAGATTTAGAGAACTAAACACGAGTGCTAAAAAATACTATCATTTAAAAATTAAACTTGGTTGATAATAAAGAGGACTTAGAGAGCATGGTGTCTAAGAGTCTTGTTTATTCATGTTAAATAAAAGTGTTTTTTTTGACTTCAACCTTGTTTTATCCAAAGTGGAATGAAAGGAAGGGAAACCAAGGGGAAATGAACATGAAATGATTTGAATTATATAAAATTTCAAAAAATGTGAAAGGGATACAAATGATTCCTTATCATACGAATGAATGTAAGTGTAGGGAAACATGCTAACATAGTTTGTTGTGTGAGTTTTATCCATAAAATAAATAAAGACCAAGATTGAGAATATGGAATCATAAACTTTTAACCATTTATTAACATTCTAACAAGACCATTCATTTTTGTAAAAAGATTTGAAATAAAATATAGATTTTATGAGGAGATCCTGGTGCTATCCATGGTCTTACAATACAACTCATAAAACATAAACCCAAGTAGGTTTAAAATGTAGAAATGGTACGTATGAGGAATGTCTGGTCCTATCTATGGTTACATTGTAACTCACAAAATAAAGAAGAGAATAAAAAAATGTTTGTAAAATAGAAAACTTATAATCAAAGAGGAAAAAACATAAAAAAATGGATGTATGAAAGACAAAGGTACTCATGAGGAAAATTGGGTGCTATCCACGATATTAAAATGAAACTCATGAATTAAATGAAATAAATAAATAGAAATAAAATGACTAAAGAAGGAGACTAAGGTTTGTGTAGAGAGTAGATTGATGAAAAGGTGAGATCATTAGAGAATTCCTACAAGAAGTGTTAGTAGGATAGTATATAGATTTATGAAGAGAAGGGATATATTTAAGAAAAATATTTCTTCAAAAATTGTGCATTGGTGGGTTCTTTGAAAACATGGCCTTCATTAGTTTGTATAAGATAAGTACTAGGACTAAGAATGTCTTTTACTAAGCAGGGGACCCACCATTTATGATCTTATTTTCCTTCTTTGTCATGGGTGTAGTCTAATTTGAGGACTAAGTCACTAATATTAAATGTTTACACTCTGACCTTTTTTCTTTGTTGTCTAACAATGCAAGTCTTGTATTGGCAATTATGTTGTAAAGAAAGCAATCAATGTTCATCAAGGAAGTCTAAAGCATGAAGACAAGCTTCACATAATTTTTCATCAGTAATTATAAAATGAAGAGATATACATAAGGATGGGAGTTCAAATTCTAATGGTAATATTAATTAGAAACCATATACAAGTGAGAACATTGTTGTCCAAGTGGTAGTATGTATGCTAGTATGGTAAGATCAAAGTGCAGGATATAGATGAAGGTGTTGATCAGTATGAGTTTCTTGAATAGTATTTTGTAAGATTTTATTTAGAATATTATTAGTAGCCTTTAATTGGCCATTACATTAAGAATGGCAAGGTGTGGAAAATATGGGAAATTTTAAATTTATCACATAATTATTTCAAAGATGATGGTATGAGAAACTCCAAAATGACAAATGATTTGGTTAAGGATAAATTTAGAAATAGTGGTTCTTGTGACATTGACAAGAGGCATTGATTTTACCCATTTGGTAAAATATTCACTGATAGTAATGATAAATATATGGCCATATTGTGATCGAGGTAATTTACCAATGAGGTCTAATCCCCACATAGAGAATGACCAAGGAGACTCCAATATTTAGAGTTTGTCCAGTGGTGAGTGGATTAGATCAACATGAATTGGATAAGGATTACACTTTTTAGATAAATTAATAGCATTTTTTTCTATAGTAGGCCAAAAGTAACCCATACGTAGGAGTTTTCAAGCTATAACATGTATATTATAGTGACCACCTTAAATGCCCTATGTGCTTGTTCAAGGAGACTAAGAACCTCTTCCTACATTAAATAATGGAGTAGGTTTCCTTATACATTAATGTAGTAAATGGTGTTGTATTGAAAGATACACTTGAAAGCTTGTTTATGTATTCAAGTATTTTTGCAAGAAATTATGTCTGGAGGATAAGTTTGATGTTCAAGAAATTGGATTATGTTTTAATACCATGCAATTTGTTGAATAGTGACATCCTCAATGTGATAAATTAATAAATCAATTGGTTTGATAGAATAAGGTGATTTTATGATTTGGATAAGAAATTGGGAATCATTAAGTACTTGGTGAGGGTGAAATAGAGATGTTGATGAATCAAGATAACTAGCTATGATATTTTGATCTCTTAGAATTAGTTCAATGGTAAAAGAAGGAAATTCTTTGGAAAGTGTGGTATTATTTGATGATGTAATTAAATTTTCAATTTTTCATTGGTAATAATCATTAAAATGGTGATATATAAGTTATGAGTCACCCAAAGCATGAAAATATTGGATATCTAAGTCGAGAATGACTTTCATGCCTAATAATATAGCTTTATATTTGGATTTGTTATTAGTGACATCAAAAGTTAATCAAAATGATAAAGTTATGATATTACTATTATCACTTATATTTTATCCCTTTAAGGAGATTCAAATATCTCCTCATCTAAGTGGCACAATGGAATTAGCTCTAGGCTTATGGGCAGCCTAAGGAATGAAGTGAGTCTCTAGATAGGGCTAGCTCTCTTGATGTACCACTCAGGATTGAAACTACAAATAACTTTGGGGGGTGAAAAGGGAGAGAGATAATTGAAATAAAATATAAAATAAAGAGGTGATACACCAAATAAATTTGATTACTTCTAACCAATTTCATTCTACACTTGAGACCAAGAAACAATCTAAAACATACACTCCTTCAATCTTCCTTTTCTCACATCAATTTTACATTGTGAGGTCATGGGTAAATTTGAAAAGATAAGAGGAATATATAAGAGGAATTAGATAGAAATAATGAAAATACTAACTCACTCAACATTTCACATCTCCTAAAACACTTCACATTCCCTACAAAAAGAATTTTTCCAATTGCAAACAAGGTGAAAGAATGAGACCACATGCTAGGAAGCTATAGTATTCACTAAATAAGATTCATAATTCAAGTGGAAAACACTTATGAATAGTCATAAAGAGGTAAACATTTTAATTTTATTGATTATAAGGTATAAAAATGAGTAGGGATTCACCATACTCAGATGGAACATCTAATACAATGCTAAAATGGCCAACTCTTATAGAGTTTGAGAGAGAGAGAGAGAGAGAGAGAGAGAGAGAATTACAAGGGTCACAAGTACACTTGTAAAGTTTATAATATAAATTATCCATGAATTGGAAGAGGATATGGGTTTAAACCATTCAATTTCATGAGCAAAAAGTGTCAATCTAAGTCATCAAAGCTATTTATGTGACTTTTATCTAAAAAAGGGTAGTTTAAATTATTATAATGTAAGGGGAGGATATTATACATGAATCTACATGCATTAGTTGAATATCTGGTCTTCTAGAATCACCTAGGAGTGAGTCATCATCACCTACACTCTAGGAAACCTCCTTCTCATGCACCTAGCACAATTGTCTTCAAATTTGGAATTATTTATCCATTAAAATACATGGGAGAGGTCAATTGGAAATTTTAAAGAAACTTCATGGTATTTTAAGCATCAAGGGCACCTTAAAATGAATCCAAGTGAAGTTTTTCATCCCTCTCACTAGCTTGTATAATATTCCAGATTTGACTGGCTAAGTTGAAGGACATACTTGTGGAACTTATAAGATATTTAATGGAATTAAATGAATATTTTTAGTTATATTAAGTATTAATATTCCACCCAAACTTAGTTTCATCTCTTGAATCTTCCTATATCTTGAAAAACACACAAAATAGTGAGAAAAATCATGTTTCTAACCCGATATGTATAATTCCATACAACTCATCATGGTTTTAAGTATTATATAAGAGTCCTATACAACCTAAAATAATAATTATATACAAAATATTCCATTTTGGTAGCTATCCAACTCCATTTTCTAAGACTAGTCCTTAACAAGGGTTTAGTAGGGTTTTAGGCCTATTTTTGGTCTTAACAATTGTTCATAAAGTTGGGACATCAAAATTGAGAAAAAAAAGTTCTCTAAAATGGTCTATAATACCCCTTATAGCATACCCTAACTCCTATGGCTCCCATGCATAGTACCATCAATGATATGAGCATTGGAACTTATCTTCTCGTGCTTAGTTTCACCATTTTGCACCAGTCTGAGTTGGTTTTAAACCAAAAATGGCTCTTATAATGATTTAATATGTAATATTATAGATTTAAAACCTCTATATAAACCCAAATAACATTATCCAATTCATAGGAACATTCATATAATGCTATAAACATGAGTGACTCCTCATTGCTCATTCGGTTCAGTCTTTACCTAGTGGGGTTGATTGCAACCTTGACCTTATAGACAAATTTTCTTGGTTATATACTCCTATGATGTGTTTTAAATTTTTTAATATATTTATTTCAAATATATACACCTTTCTCCTAGGTTCATACAACTTATGGATCACCTCTTCTATCCATTCCTTAAGGTTATAGGGGTCTATGTATGGGGAACGTAGCCCTATCTCAAATAAAATAGGGGGTACTTTTCATATTTTAGAAAGAAAAATTAATGTTTTAAGAGATTATTCAAGTATTATAAATTTTTTCTACTAAGTTTTAGCTCTTGTTTAGGTCATTAGACTCTTAAACCTCCTTCATTTCTCAAACAAACTTTTCATAGGCAAACTATTTGTAGGGTCCTTGTAATAGACTACATTTTCACCATTTTAAGGATTTACTTTACTCCATATATATTTTAAGAAGTAAATATATGTTTCTATTATCACATATAGTGTCTTCAATCTCCTTATAACACCCTGACCTCTTAAACAACCTCCACACTCTTGGATTTCCAAGATTGAGTCTCCTTTTGATTGTAACCTATTTATACTTCTTGTTTTAGGAGGTCTTGTAGGTGTTTATGGTTTTAATTAAAATTTTAAACATTTTAATAGAATTTTTGAAACATTTAAAATTCATTGTAAAGTGTTTGTATTGCATTCATACTTGGAGTATACTAGTCAACCAAGGATCTTTCTCAGCTCATTGTTCCCCACAGTCATAGCCAACTGTGCTATCACTTGGAAAGGACCCTTGTAGGTATTAATACATGAAATAAGCCTTAAAAAAAATGTTCACACTCTCCTCTATCTATATTAGATTCATTTTATTTTTTTAGGTCTTGTATTCATTATTAGGCCAAGCATAAACACCCTCAAAACATATCTTCTCAATTGACTATTTGTCCAAAGTCACCTATAGGTGATTATAGGGGTACTGTAAGTGACCTCTACCCTCAAAATACATGCTAATATATCACTATAAATATTTTATTTTCTTTGGTGTCATTAAACTTTTATTGGAATCATCTAAATGTCTTATTTGAGCCCAAATTGTGCCTTCCACTCTTGACTACGACCCTACCTGTAGGTTATCATAGGGGTTTGGCTAGGTGATTATGGTGAGAAAAGATCCTTTTGAGTTCAATTTTAAACTCACTAAATTTAATCACCTCAAAATTACTTTGGATGAGCTAAAATCCAACCAAAACATGCATAAACCATTATTTATTCACTTAACCTATCTAACCCTTATGGTAGTAATTTTATGCTTGAAAGGGGGGCCTGTAGATGACAATGGGTACATAGAACCTTGTTTTAGCCTTATATTAATGCCCTTGATTCTGATTTGCCTCACTATACTAGTCTAGTCATCTCATGCTTGAAGTCCTACTTTATATTGTTCCTTAAGTGATAAAAGGTTATATGCTCTTTTAGGCCTAACTATAGGTTATTTAGGGCCCTATTGTAGGTTGTGTAACATGTTTAGACATTAAATTAAATGTTCAAAACATTCTAAGTGTCCCCAAGGTTCATTTGACACTAATTTGGATTAACTTGTTAGTATTAGTTATGCTAGAACTCATCAAAACAAAACTCCTTATTTTCTGCCTATGTCTCAGTCAGACAGTGTTGGTTGTAGGTTATTTATCATCAAAACAATGCCACATATCATCTAGAAACTTATTAGGACTCCCTAGATTCATTTTACACTTGTTTGAGCTTAATTGACTCTTCCTTTATGTATTTTTATGCCTAAACATGACTCATGTGCTCATTGTATGATGACTGAGATAATTGTTCTTAAACTCTATTGTAGATGAGTATTCTTCATACAAATAATACTTGCAGGTAGTTATGAGGTTACCAAGGAACCTTCCAATATTTTCTTGTGTTCCAAACCATTTGACCTTATCTCATTTGTTGCAAACACCTTAGTTATCAGAATGTTCAATGTTATTCCCCTAAAATGACAAAAGGCTATTTGCCCTTACAGGCTTGTAGAGGTTATTGATTTTTTTAGAAACAAATTTGAGGCTTCAAAACATCATCTTACCTTAGCCACTTATCCTCCAAAATTGTTAAAATTAACCTCATATATGAGAGGTATAAGGTCTAGTATATAAGATGCATTAAACCTTTGGATAACCCTATTTCATAACTATGAGAAAAGGTGCTAGGTTCTCTAATTTATCTCTTTAGAGACTCAGTCCTAAAACTTAGAATTGTTCACATTTGGATTAACACACCACTCTCTTTGGCTTGCCAATAGATCCTAGATATCAAAATCACTTCCATAACCCCATGAATACCTTTTATAGCTTGGAATTCTTGTTGTACATCCCTATTAAACATCTGTTGGAGGGAATCTTGTAGGTGTATATTTTTTACTATAGATATAAGATGCATTAAAACTTTGGATAACCCTATTTCATAACTATGAGAAAAGGTGCTAGGTTCTCTAATTTATCTCTTTAGAGACTCAGTCCTAAAACTTAGAATTGTTCACATTTGGATTAACACACCACTCTCTTTGGCTTGCCAATAGATCCTAGATATCAAAATCACTTCCATAACCCCATGAATACCTTTTATAGCTTGGAATTCTTGTTGTACATCCCTATTAAACATCTGTTGGAGGGAATCTTGTAGGTGTATATTTTTTACTATAGATAGGGAATATATATATATATATATATATATATATATATATATATATATATATATATATATATATATATATATATATATATATATATATATATATATGGATACAAACCATGAGGTGTTGCTTAGAGGAGGATGAAAGATGAAGATAAAAAAAGAGAACCTTGAAATCATGTACATGGGATTAACACAACCCCCTGTAACCATTCACAAAGCATGGAAACTCAAAAAACTATGGAAACCTGCTCATTAACATAGAATATGCTAGTCTATAATTTCAAGGTTATTAGTTGATCCAAAAAAATTCAAACTTGAAACCAATAATGTGATGTGTAAATAGACATGGACAATATCCTTTGGAGAAAATATGAGTAATTAGTTTGTATAAATTTGTCTAGAATAAAGGTAAATGTGAAGGGTGCACCAAAAAAATAGCAAATTTGCATAGTCCACTTTAAATGGATGGTTCATGAAGCACATGCCACCATTCCTTAACTTATTATATGTATTTTAAGGTATCTATTTTTATAATCATATACTAAAACTAATTTTTTTGAAACTACTTGTGTTGTCCGTACCGAATAAAAACCTATAAGTCACTTCAATCTACCAAGAAGAGCAAGAAATGTGTAGAACGGTTTTAAGAAACAAATTTAAATTTTAGATCAAAAAAATATGGATTTGAGCATGGAGAAGGTGAAGAGTCACATTTACACATTTTCCAAGTGTCACACTTCCCAAGGAGGCCATACAAGTGCTAAACTCACTCTTTTCTTCAAGAACGCTACCTTTTTCTAAGTAACCTGACAATTTTCAGTTAATGACAATTAATATAGACCTCCTAGGACATATGGCACGTGATAAAACTCTTTTACACTTTAACATTTTCAAATAAACCTGTATAAAGCATTAAATGGACTATTTAGACCCATGAAATGACCCCAAATGGCATGATAGACTAATGAAAAGAGTGACCAAAGTTAATATAACATTTAAAGGCATAAAATGACCTATAAAACACCTTATTACAATATACTATACCCCTTATAGGTCTAAAAATCAAGTTTTTTACTAGGGGTGCCCCAATTTGACTTAAAAATCAAATTTGGTCAACACTTACCATGTGTATTTGTTAGAATACATCATGCCCAAACTCCTTGGAGAAATTTTACACCATCAAAGTGGAGTGTTTAGGTGTCTTTATCTAAATCAATGGTAAATGCATATAGTTCTTAGATAACTACTTTAGGTTTAGTAGTATCAAGAGTGATGTTGGTATCTTCTTGATTATTTGCTTTTAGATCAATAGTGAAATTATGAAAATAATATTTGAGAGAGATAGATTGGATAATAACTTAAATATAAATAATGTTGTTATTATAGAGGTTATCTTGAAGGTGATTTGTAGATGGTAGACATGCCACCACAAGTTATTCAGTGATGACTAGTCCTTTGACATATTTTAGTGTAATAATTTGAAGGTCAAATTCCATTAATAGGACCATCCATTTGCCAATTATATCTTTAGGTAAGAACGCTTTGGATAAGAAATGATGAAATGGACCAAAGTGAATAATTATATAAGTGGTTTGGTAGATAATATAATGATGGAGATTTTTGGTTGCAAAATAGATACCAAGGCAATGACATTCTACTTTTGTATAGTGTTTTTCATAATCAATGAGTCCTTGACTGATGTAATAAATATTGTACTCTCTATCAGTACCACCTTTTTGGGAAAACATTTCCCTAACTTATATGGGGGTAGAGGAGGGATATAATATAAAGGGATGATCTTTTGAAGGTGGTTGAATAGTAGGAGGATGGAGCAAAGATTCCTTCATATTATCAAAAGATTGTTGGCATGAATCTATCCATTCTAGATCATTATATTTTTTAAGAAGTGAATTGACAAAGTATGTATGGTAAGCCATTTCTGGGATGAACCATCAAATTAGTCCAAGTTTTCCAAGGTAAGTGTGTATGTCCAAAATGAAATGAGTAATAGGAGGCATGTTGATGATAACATTTATTTTCGCTGGATCAACATCAATGCCTCGAAGAGAGAATAATAACCTTATAAGTTTACTAGATGTAACTCAAAACACACATTTGTATGGGTTAAGTTTAACTTTATATTTAACTCATCGATTAAAGATGATAACTATATCAATGAGGTTCATTTTACACCTTTTAGATTTGGCAATGAGATCATCAACATAGGTTTACACTATATTGTGTATAATATCATGGAAAATGTGGGTCATTACACGTTGATAGGTTGCTCTAACATTTTTAAGACCAAAAGATATTTTGACATAATAATAGGTGCCCCAATCTATAGTAAATGTTGTTTTATGTTGGTCTTTATAAGTTATGTGAATTTGTTTATAGCCTGAAAAACCATCCATAATTGATAACATTTCATATCTAGTGGTGGAATCCACTATGACATCTATTAAAGGTAAAGGAAAGTTATCTTTTGGACATACTAAGTTAAGATTTCATAAATCAATACATATACAAATAACCATGGTGACTTTTTTACAAATGAGAATGATGTTTGATATTCTAAGTAGTCAATAGGGTTGATGAATTTAGCATCCAAAAGTTAAATGATTTCTTTGTGACATAAGGTAGAAATTTAAGGAAATTTTTTTTGTTGTTTTTGTCTAACAAGTTTGGCATTTGGTTAAGTGATGATATTTTACATGATTATGCTAATATTAATACCTAGCATATCTTCATATGATCAAAAAAATGTTTCATGATACTTGTCAAAGAATAAGATAAAGTTATCATGCTCTATTAGAGTTGTTAGAGGTACAATCACTGAGAGGGGGGTGAATCAGCGAGACCAAATATTTAAAATTTAGTTTCAACTTAAATTATTATCTTTACAAGTCCTTAATCAATTACCATAAGCATTCATGAAGCATACACATCATTCATAAAAATGTAAAATAAAGACAATCTAAGATCAAACACATAACACATGGCATACATGGGAAACCCTCTTGGGGAATAAAAACCATTGGAACCTACAATTGGACTACTATCATATAAAACAAGAATCATAGACCAACAAAATATTGATCAAGGAACTACCATTCCTAGTTTTAGTGAGACTGTAATCCCACAAGGAGATACTATACCTATATATCTGAGCACCCATAATAACTAGATCTTTATCAAGTTTCACCTTGCAAGGAGGCTGCTACCCCTTTAGATGTTGAACACCCAAAACAATACCTATGATCACAATCTTCTCAACACTGATTGCCTACTAATTTGATAGAGATACAAGGTATATCAAATCTTCTTCAAATCTGCATAGTTAATGCATCAAAATCCACCTTTTGGACCACTCTACACTTCTTAGCAACAACTCAATCACAATAATAAAAATATGACCAAATGGTCATACTCACTATCCACACTTTGATCAATCTCTCAAACTAGCCACCAAACTCTCATAGACACTATCAATCCTTTGTTCATACTCAAGACATCTAAAACATCCTTTTGGATCACTATAGGCTTCTTTGCTCATGTGCAACCTATAAGAGCACTATTTTGCCATCAGAAACATGAATTACAGGTCATACTCACAATCCTGAATCTACTCTACTCATCAACCCACCATTGGGCACACTAAGCCTTTTCTCCTCTTTGATTTAATGCTCACTCTTCTCCAAGTCATACAAGTCTAGAACTCATCATCTTTGGTTCTGCTATTTATAGATCAATCTTTATTAACATCATCTTGGTCAGCTATTAGGCATGTCTTAACACTTAAGACATATATCATATGAAGATAAGGCTCAATGAAATATACATAAGTCAACCATAGCATCTATGGTTCACCTTTAAGTAGATACACCTTTTAAAAGAGGCACTTGTAGCTCTTATAGGTCTCATGGAGACCTATTCACCCATATAGCTCACCCTCAAGCAAAAAGTGAACACATGACCACTTCCAATTACATAGGTCCACTCCTTATGTCCCCTAAGACATCCTAAAATGATCATAGTTAACTTAGCTCACCTCTATGTATTCTCAAATAACTCAAACAGAGACCTTATGCACACAATCACCATGATTTAACATATATTCAACTTCTTAAGCATTGTTCATACTCAAGATAGATTGATCACACCTCCAAAAACCACACATAGCATCTTTATGGATTTTACAACATGTTCTAATAGATAATTCATCATGAGACATCAAAATAGAAACAATACAAGCTTGAATATCTTTCTTAGGTCAATTGTAGAACAAACATGAACAAACAATCAAGTTTGAAGCTTAATATCTTTGTTTGTACACACTTGCAAATATTCAAATTAGGTTATTAGATGCACCATGGAGTCCTCTTCAACTTCTATTTTTACTACATGGGTAAATTCATATTATATAAAAATATATGATCAAAATATAGATCTATAGTTTTTCCTCTGTTAAATTTAAATATTTGAATAGCAATGATCATAGTTAACCTTCAAACATAGTGCTCGAATCTCATGGATTCTCAACTCAGGATCAATTTCATATTGTTGATCATGTCCAAGATTTAACACATAGACCACTAAAGCCAAATGTTAAAAATATATCACTTTAACCTCATCTTGTGCATTCTAGGAACTTTAACTTCATGCACTCCATCGATCTCTATGAATCAACCAGGTCTTTATCAATCAATGTTCACCATTAATCAAACTATACGAACATCCACTCACCATTGGATCATTATCCTGCACCTTTGCTCATCCATTAAACATCATGTACCTATCCTCATATTGATGCCTCATAACTCTTTGGAGTACTCACACACCATTGATCTTTCTGGAGATATAACATCTTCAAAAATGACTAAGTATGGGGACCCTATCAATATGCATGAGTAGCCATTTTTGCACATGAATAACTTCTTCTGTGCTTACCTATAAGATCTCAAATTTGGACCAGATGATCTCCTTCCATAGGATAATCTAACATGTGACCCAATAATCCTATAAATCTTGTGCATGTGAAATATAATGCCATTAACATTCCTTCTCATAAACTTCTATCATAGAGCCAACCATGTTCAAATCTACTTGAGAGGCCAACTTTGATCATCCATAACTTTTGTTGCACTTCAGTGCGTGATCTCAAACTTAGTGAAAATGATCTATACTAAAAAATGAATAAACCCATATGATTAGATTAGTTTGAAACATTTACATGTGTAATATATAACACTGAAAAAAATCTTACTCGGCTCTTACTGGCCTATCTATAAATTTGGCTAAGTATGGGAAAACTATTAAATCTGATTGAGAAGCCAACTTTTCACCCTTATATCTTTAACCATGCTTTGATTTATGACTTGAGATTTGGTGAATAAAACTTAGGGATTAATGTGATCATAATCATGTGACCATCTGCCCTTGACTCCTTCCCACGTGGTAATGGTGATGTCATCAAACTGCCTACTCAACTTTTCTACCATTGGACCCAAAGTGTCTAGATGAGAATAATGATCAACTAGATGAATTACACTTGTTCACATAGAGTCTCAAAGCATGGATAAAATATTATAAGACCCCTTGCACATGCTTAAACCTCCATACTCATTCCTAATCCTCTCTAATCATGTCAACATTGAAAATCAACCAAGCATATTATAATCATATTAGAACAAGAACATTACATACTTTGTCATACAAGAACAAGCATATTGCACACTTTGTAATTGTCACATAAACTATCAAGGCTCTTCATCCACTCAACATGACAACTCCATGACACCACCATGACATCATCATGTAAAATATCTAATAAGAGTGAGTTCTTTAGAGATATTGATAAGTCGAGGACATGTTGGTGTACCATATTCTATTTTTGTGGTTTCTTCAATGAACATAGAACTTTTGTCTTGGAAATGATATAGAGAATGAGTAAGATAATAAATAATATTTATTTTAGGATCTACTCTAGCAATGAAATTATTAAAATAAGGATATTTTCATGTGGAATTTCCAAGATTATGATGTTGTTGGGGAAGCTGAGATTCTCTAGCATGGACTAGTTCAAGTATAAATTTATCACTAGGGAATGTGGGTAATGGTCTATAGTATTAAACATCTACTTTAAGATCAATGATTTTATTACCATTATGATCATATTCAAAATGTATCTATTATACATCTAAAGATTTAACATCTAAGGTGATTTGAAGTGTAATTTCAATTTGAAGAGTATTAGGTTGAGCGGTGTTAACCAAATTGATGATAGGTGTGTTAGTTGTAATATATATGAATATTAAATTATATTGAAGTGGATAGCCTCAATGGTATCAATGGAAGAAATACTTTGTAAAATGTTTGGTTGTGTATAAAGTGTATAAGGTTTAGGAGTGGATATTTCTTCAAGTAGTCATGGGGTGTCTAATAGTGGAGGATTAATGGGAGATACATAACCTTCAGATTATGATTTAATATTAGTTGATATGTGAATGACATGGACATCATGGTTGAATTCATGTATTTTGGGTAATGTATTTTGAGAGTATTATACATCTAAGTCATGTGATTTAGTTTGGGCCATGATATTATTATCATCATATGTGTGGAAATGGTGCATGAATTTATTTCTAAGGGAGAATCAGAGGTGGATTCACCCAAGTCGCTAAATTTTTGGGGAGACATTTTTAAATAATATTGAAATAATTTATCCACTCCATACTCATCACATGTGAAATCATCTTTTATGTAAAAATCATCATATGAATTACATGTAGGAAGAATTTTAGTGATATCATCAACTAGAGGAATGGTATGATCGCATGGAAGTAAAGAAGGAGGAAACCACTCCAAAATGTAAAGATGTTATTTAGTGGTATCTATAAGTATTTTTTTAATTCATTAGGTTCATCATCATTATAATTAGTAAGAGTGACCTATAAACCTAGACTCATGTTAACAATTTTAGTTATAAGTGCACTAATAATGGAGTGGTTAGAATATGATATTGGGATTCGGGGTTTGGTATTTTTATACTCCATGGATTAGGATTTGCCTCATGTTTATAGTGTTTGCCATTATGTATGAATTTAATACACTGACTACCTGAAGAGTTAATGCCTTGCACACGATGCCTCCATGGGTGACCTAGGATCATGTTTTAAGATAGTGGTAAATAAAGAACCATGAGTTTAGTGTGTATTGTCTTAAATCCAATAGTGAGAGGGAGATAAATAAAACCAAGTGGTTTTTGATTTATTTTATCAAATCCTCTACATGTGAGATGGTTTGGCTTAAGATTATCTTTGGTATATCTAATCTATTGTATTAACTAAAGAGATGTGAACTTAATTCTTGATCCTTCATCTACTAAGACTTTTTAAATGAGGGTATTATTGATTGTAATTTTAATAAAGAGGGGTGGATCATTGGCTCAAAAAATAATTTCATTATTGATCATGTCTTCTTTAATAAATTCTATGGAAGGTTTAGAGGAGATACAAATAGCTTCAATAGTATGTACTTTTGTAGGTGAAGGGTATTTAAGAGGATTTTATAAATCAAGGAATGGTGGTTATTCAATGCCTTTAATTGTTGCATTAGGAATTTATGGTGATATGGAGAACTATGAACTAAATCCATGAGGTGTATTTTATGAGGCATTGAATTGAGTTCTTCCCAGAAATTCAAATGTGATTTAGAAGATGAAGAACCAACATGAGGTTTAAGAGGTAAAATGTTTTTCATAAGAATAGGAGAAGTAGATTTAGGTTATGGTTGTGGGAGTGTTTCCTCATTTGGTGTGGTAGGTATGATAGTAGTGGTATCTTTAACTAGTTGGTCTTTGATTGATGATTTTTTGGTTTAGTGACTAGATCTTTGTGAGTAGGTTTGTGTCTATAATTGACCTTGGCTACATTCATATATTTAGAATTGGTATAATATTGGTCACCATCAACATTGATTTCACAAGTATCCTCATTTGAATATTGTGAGTTAGAAGTAAATAAATATTTTTGAGGCTTAGATGATGAAGGTTTGGTGAACTGTTTCTTTTGAGAGGATTTAACATAATCATGATGACATATTATGATCATAGTATCATGGTCAAATGTATGTCCTAACATAAAATAATCAATAAATTTGAGAAATACATGACATATTTCATGACAATAATCCACATCGGCATGAAACCAATAAAATGTGTTTGGGTCATACCATGAAGGTGGAGCATTATTATAGGTAAAAGGTTTAGAGGGAAATAATAATTGCTTCATTTATTGGAGTGTTAGTAGTGTATGGGGAGCGAGGGGATTATCCACTTTGACTAATCCTATTTTTGTTTTGGGAGGATTGCTAGTAATCACATTATTAGAATATTTTAAAGATTTTTTTATGGATTTATGATTTGGCTCAAACTGTTTCCTAATAAAGTCTTATTTTTGAGCTTGATCAATTGTGTCATTGATATTTTTTGGATAATTTTTTTGAACCTTATATTGAAGTGAGGGTGTTAATGCTATTATAAAGAGTTTAAATAGATTATCATCATTCATGTTATGATCTGATTTATGAGCCAAAGATTTCCATCATTTAATGAAGCCATGGTCTGATTGTTTAGTATTGAAATAAAATGACTAAGACAATATTCAAGAAGGTTATTTTGTTGAAATTATTTGAATAAGGTATTAACCAAATCTTCTAATTTATAGATAAAATGTTGAGACAAGTGATTATACCATTCTAGTATATCTCTTGTAAATGTTTTGACTAGAATTTTCGTGGTAGCAAAGGTGTTTGTTTGAATCCATTATTTGTATAGATTACCAAATATCTTAAGAAAGGATGTAGGGTCTTCAGTCCCATCATATTTAATATTTAGATAAATATTTACAATATCAATAGAAATAATGAAATGAGATTAAGGTTTATTTTGTATTTTTTGAAGCATCTTATTATGCATAAGGGGTTGTAGAATGATATTTCGATTGGCATATCTAAGAGGAGGTATAAATTTTTGATTAGTTTGAGGTAAAATAAGGTACGATTGATTGTTCATGTGCAACATATGTTTTTGGATATGCATCATTTGAGATGTAATTATGGTTTACATGACATTCATTTATTGGTCTATTTGGGCAAGGATTTGAGTGGTATCAATTTTTGCATTTGGACTATTAGGATTTGGATGCGGAAGGTTAGTGTTAGTATTAGGAGGAATATTAGTGTTGGTGGGAGGAGGAACATTCGATGTTAATGGATTTGCTATGGGGTTGTTTGTTAGGCTTGTGTGATTACTCCTACAGTATAATAAGATAGTTTGGATAGGGTGGTGTTTTGAAGTTTGAAATGCATCTGATAGATTAGTGTCATCATTTTGGGTAATTTGAATCATATTGTGGTCCATAGATGAAGGGTGATAGAAGGTTCACCAAGAGTGAATGTTCTCTTGGGTAATGAAAGAAGGAAGGAAAGAACAACCTATGTATTGCCTAAATGGATTAAGGCTATCCATGAATATTTTAATAGGGGATTTAATGATGTTTAGAATAGGAATTTAAGAATAAGGATAAAAATGATGAAATTTGGACAAAGTCGGTCAAGTACTGGACAAGATTGGCTAGATGGGAATTCATAAAAATAGACTGAATTGATAAGAAGGTACACAATAAACCAAATGGTACAAAGTCAAAAAAATTGATTTCCTTATGTAATAAGGTAAACATAACAGTGGGAAGAAAACATATTCAAATAGGTCAACTGTGTTATATAAGAAGAATAATAGAAGAGCTCTGTGGGGAGCTAATCGAATGGGTCGACTGTGTTCTATAAGAATACAAACAAAAAAGCTCTATAAGAGACTAAGTTGACTGACTTGACTATGTTTTGTAGGTAAGAAAAATTAGGAATGTTATAAATTTGGATGACTGAATAGCAATTTTTTAGGAAAATAAGCTAAGGACACATCACAAACCTTGTATTAATGTTGGATAATACAAGTTTTGTAATACTAAATATAATAGGCAAATAATAAATAGCAATAATGAAATGTAAATACTAATCTAAATATTGGGCATTCTTATGTGTTTTAGATTAGATTATGTTTTTAAAATGTGATAGGAATTTTACTTTGCAAAAGATCTAAAAGAGGTAAACTAAAGCTAGTTTCTATTATGTTAAGGCTAAAAGGATTTATATTGGTGATGGTATTGGCCTGGTATTGGATCTTACCCCTCACTTCACAATGCCACAATGATAATGGTGTTAGGTTATTTTCCAATATATACCATCAAGCATGTATTTATACTCTTCCAAAAAACTCAGTCAACTTCCCCCTTAGGAAGTGTTTGAATGCATATTTGATATTTTGTGATTTGGTAGTGTCTAAAAAAAGAAAGTGAATAATTTGGTAATTTAAACTTCCTATTTATGCTATGTGCACTAATCTAAGAAATAAATTAGATAAATGAAAGGTAAATTAATTACTACCAATGTGATTTAATTGCCTTTGCATAAAAAAGACATAGTACTAGGTTAATTGGGTCGACCTAGTATACAAATATTACATAACATAGTTGATTTGGTTGACTTTGTCTATTGCAAGATAGTCCAAATAAACATAATTGAGAAATTTTATTGATTTTTCTAGGGAGAAATTAATTATATAATGAATTTGGTCCAATATAATTATTTTACTATAAGGTGTTAGTTTTTATAAGACTAAAAAATAAAAAATAGAACTATAATTTAAATAAAAATGAAATGACTAAACTAATTAGAATGAACCTAAAATAGTTTTTATTAATTTACATTTTAATTGATTTTATCAATGTAATGGATTTGATGAATTGTTGTTTTTGAGTTGTGTTATCCAGATGAGAGCTTGAACTTGCAAAATAAGATATTAAAATAAAATCTAACTAGTCAACTGAGTTTGCATAGATTGAATAATTAAAAATGATTAAAATAACTATGTCAACATGATCAATCTAGTATTCTAGATAGAAATTTGAAAAATTAGATGAGGAACTAAATCTATAGGATTGATCTAGTGTGTTAAGGGAAAAAATTGATAATAGAAATATGAACTAGATCTATAGGTTCTGCTCAGTTCAAAATCATGTAAGTTGATACCCTAAATGTGTCGATTGGATCGATGAAGTAGAAGATGACCTGCAAAGAATAAAGAACTAAGTCAATTAGATTGGTCCAATTATTTTAGGAGAGAAATAATTGCATATAAAACTAAACTAAGTCAATTGGATTGACTAAGTTTTAGGAACTACATATAAATTAGTGTACTAAGTCAACAACTTTGATCCACTAGTATGAAAATGAAGGATGAAAACCTACAAGGGTTAGTTCATTTTAGGTTCACCAGAATGTATGTAAGCAAGAGTGAATTTGATCTTTAAATCAATCCTAGTTTAGAGAAAATAAATTAGCTAACTATACCACTATAAATACATTTATAATCAAGGTCATGACTAATATGGATATGCTAACCCTACCTAAGGGATATCTTATCTTATGAAATGGATAGAGAGGGTTCTAAAGCCTCTAGTCAAGTAACACCACACAATAACCCTATCGAAATATTGGTATTTAAAAGTAATAAGAAAGTAAAGTAAAACTAATCTATTTCTCACCAAAGCTTGTGGCACAAATAGGGGATAACCATAAATAATAAATATGCAAATAAGAAATCTACTTAAATCAATGTAGAGGTAATCCTAAGAAAGGAGAGATAATACATTTATTATCTAATATATATACTAAAAAAATAAGAGTAAGAGTTAAGAATACTTACCTTGAAGATGAGCTCATCGAGTCTAATCTATCCCTTGGCCAATGGTGCTTTGCAAGAGGTTTTATGATTTGTAAAGATCATAAAGATAGGTCAAATCTAGGTTAAAAGACTTCTCTTATGCATCTAAGACATTTCCACTAGACAAGATTCTTCTCCAAGAAGTATAAAACCCTAAGCAATGAATCCTTAAGTAGAATGGTGGATAAGTAGATAAAGAAGTGTAATGAATTATTATTTATATTGGAAATGGGTGGAAGGATGTGTATATATAGCCTCATTTGACCATAAACCCTTCTAGAAATTTAGTCGATGTAGTCATCTTAGTCAACCTAGTTTATTAAGAAATAGAGCCATTAGGTACTAGACTAAGTTAGTTAGGCCAAATTAGTCCTATAACATGCTCAATTCCCATAACTAAGCTAACCCAATCGACTGTGTTAATAAAAGTGGTAAAATGGGATTTGGCTTAGGCATGTTGTTAGAGGTAGTGAATTATTTGGAGAAGAGTGTAAGGGAGGTGTCAAAACTTAGGGAAACATATAGGAGGGGTTTGTATTATTTATAGGTGGAGGTATTGGGAACAATAATATTACAAAGCACTAAATGTCTACCCATCCCTTTCCCAGTGCACCCTTTAAGGAGTGCACTTAGAGAGGTTAAGACTTAATGGGTTCCTACAAGAGAGAAATAATTAGTAATTGATAGTGTTTTAAAAATATTGTGTGTATATAAATGGTTTAGGTTTTATTATAGTCTCTTTATTCAATGCTTTGGATGATCGATACATCAACCTCCTTTATTTTGTGGAAGAGTTGTATGAGTTATGCTCAAGTAAGAAGTAAATAGAGTCTGACCAATATGTGGTCCTTGTCTTGGTAGATTTAAAATCCCCCTTTCCTAATCTATCATCCTATTATGTAGCTCATAGAACCCTAGAGAATATTATGGTAGTGAAATTTGTGATCCATAACCTTAGCAGGGGTAAGTTTTTGGTTCTAGGTGGGTTATCAAATGCCACTAGAAAGAGGTAGTTTCAAGATTATTGCTAAGCATGAAATATACTGAGAGGGGGGGTGAATCAGTATATCTTTTTACTTAATATGATTTCTTTTATTCAACCACTTAATCACACATTCAAGATATGCAATAAAAATGAAAAAATAATTTACACCACATGAGAGAGAGAGAGAGAGAGAGAGAGAGAGAGAGAGAGAGAGAGAGAGAGAGAGAGAGAGAGAGAGAGAGAGAGAGAGAGAGAGAGAGAGAGAGAGAGAGAGAGAGAGAGAGAGAGAGAGAACCAAAAGTGGGAAAAACCATGAATAAAAATCTCAAGTATATGAATGAGAACCAACTCAAAATATAAAGTTTGCAAGCACCAACTTGTAGGAGCACCAACCCCTTTGCCAAGCACTAACACAACTATTTATGAATACCAAACCACAAGAGCACCAACCCCTTGCAAAAATTTGCGAGCACCAACCCATAAGAGAACCAACCCCTCTTGTGTATAAAACACAACTATCTCTCAATGTTGTTTACTCAACAAATGATAGAACTCTACAATATCTCCTACCTTTCTCTCTTCAAAAACAAATACAAATCATGCAATCTCTTCCATATTACAAATGGATTCTCAAGCCTTTATTTATAGCTTTCCAAATGACCTTTGGCATTCACCCTTTGTGACCCTTCAATCCTCATGTAAAATGGTACCAAAATTACATGACCCTTCATATCCTTGCATTTGAAAAGTTATATGATGACCCTTCATAAGCAAAAGTGTCCTTTCCTCTTTTGTATTTATCTTGGTGACTTTTCATATTCTTCAAAGTGTCCCTTCATGGAAAAGTACCATACCTCTTTTGTCTTCACATGGTGACTCTTGGAATTCCTCAAGATGACTCTTCATGATAAATTACATCCCATTCCTCTTTCATCTTTTACCCCGTGACTCTTTGACTTCTCCATGGGCCCTCTTTTAACTTATATGCAACCAAAAATATATTCATTAATATTAAATAAATATTAACACATATTAGCCAATATATGAATATTAAAAACACCATTAAATGCAATGGGGACTTTATCACCAATAATGCTAGACCTTTGACATCAATGACAATATTTACAACAATTAGTAGGCAAGGAGAAAAGTGGTCATGGTGACACTGTTATGGTTAAAGGTGTAGTGAAGGTGGTGGTGACTATTTTATCAGGTGATGTTTCTATGCTATGGTGGTAGTGGTGGCTCTAACAGTACTGGTGATCATCTTTGGTTAGTGAAATTCTTAGTCTTAGTTGGGGTGGCAGACCCCTTGTGTTAATGGATTGATTGGTTGAGGATGTTGGGTTTCTACTTGTTGGTGTTTCCATTTTTATCTATAAGGTTCTATCTGGTTGTCCTCTAATATAATATCTCTACTATGTGTAAATAATTTTCATGTTAATGCGATGAAGCTAGTGTTGTTTTATCTTAGTGCGTTTAGTTCTAGGTCATATGCCTCAAGGAATTTTTTCCTCAAGCCAGGCCTTTTCTTTTTTCTCAATTTTTATTTTTTGGCAAGGTCCCACCAACCCTGAAATCAATCAAATAATAATAATATGAAAATGACAAGAAAATACATGTATAATATATCTTCATTAGTGTGTGTGTGTGTGTGTAAAACCTAATGAAGATATTATATACATCTATTTTTTAATAATAATAATAATAATAATAATAATAATAATAATAATTATTATTATTATTATTTAATTTTTTAAAAAAACAAAAACCCACCTTGCAAGCTCATATGGGTTACGTAGGTTGTGGTTGAGCTACGACTAATAAACAATAACATAAGGGTAGAATGGGATGGGCTGGCTACCCGGACCCCTTCCCATTTACTTAAAGGAATGGGTTTGGGGTTTGCTCAACCGACATCCCCACTCCAAATTTCAAATCCTTTATTTTATATATATCATTATCAAAAGAACATGTCATGATCCTATTTATATATATATATATATATATTTTATTTTTCTCTATAACCCAATATACTCAAGAGATCCAAATCTAATAATTTCATAAATCATTTTATATTATAGAAACTTAAAATAGTATAATTTCACTATCGATTCTAATTTTTATAACCAACAAAGAGGTATTGAAATGGCTAAGGTCGATCTCATTTTACATTTTTGTTTGCATAATATGAGTTTAACATGTTCATTTTACATTTTTGTTTGCATACGATGATTTTAACATGAACAAGTTTCACATTTTTTTACTTGACTTATAAAAATTTAAGATAAATACAATTTCACTTATAATTTATAGTAAACAACCTAAATATTCATTTACTTCACAAAATTTAGGAGGAATATTAGGAGAGAGTGGAAAGAGGAAGGGAAAAAGTTCATTATTTTCATTCATATGACATACAAACTTAAATGAACAATATCTATTTGCAATATTATTTTTATCTAAATTTCATGGGGAAGAGATACATTTATTTTATATTCCTCAAATAAGTATTATTCAAACCATTTGTCACAAATGGATAAACTACATCTATACAAAAAATTATAGATTCCATTCCATGTTTCATTTTAAAGGCATCAACACAACTTTTGTATTCTATCAACTAATTATTTTACATTCAATAAGTGCATAAAACAATTTGTGAAGTAAGAGATATTAACAAGTACATATTTACAAGACAAAACAAGAGAGGAGAGAAATAATATATCATTCTGTGGCCTGCCCCACCCCCCCTAATATTTTAACATAAGAATATTTTCTTTTGATACTATACTAAATCTAATTAATTTTTATAAAAGAGGAAGAGAGTGAGGGAAAGGATAGAAGAGAGAATTCAAGCATATAACCACTAACTCTAACATATCATCTTCATTATTTTAATAACTAGATCTTTATTCTACATAAGATGTGTTAAAATAATAGTTACCATATTTCCTCCATTTTCTACACATGCAACAAGCTCTTAATCTCCATGAATATCTCCACATCGTTCTGACAAACTATTCCTCCCACCCTAAAACAATGAATCCCCAAGAATGACAAAAAATTTGAAATAAAAAGATAGTCAAATCCCTCTTCTCTAGTACTCATTTAATGGAGGGTGTATCTCCTTACATGAATCTTTCAAGTCATAAAATAACCTATACTTTTATTGTATGCTTTGGACTTTCTTGCAAGCAATGCATTACACAATAATAAATTCAATTACATGCCCACATGGGCTCTTTAGACACAAATTAATTTAATTACACAAATTATAAAACACTCAATGAAGTGGGTCAAAAAATATACACACTTCTAAAGGAAACAACAGGTTATGAATACTACAACTCAAGTTGTCACAACAATTATCAATTGTGTTTTTAAACTGCCATAGTTTCTTTTATATATTTTTATACTCTTTCTATTAGTTAAATTATTCTCAAGGTTAGATATTATTCAAGTTTTATAGTTATCTAATGTCAAAATATTTTTATTATTGTACAATTAGATTCACTATGATAAGAAGAAGGTTTTAAAGTCAATAGTTGATATTAATTTTTTTAGGTAGCTCCTATAGTGTCACACTATCATACATTCATCCAAATATATCAAAAATAAAAAAAAAAATCCAAAGAATATGATACCATATAATTTTTTTAAGTAACATATATAAAAATAATACTATTATACTGTAATAACATACTAAATAAGCTGAGCACCATCCCATGGTGATAGTGCACTGTGCAAAAGTAAAGGGCCATATAAATAAGTTAATATCAATGTTGAAATAGAAGGGCAATCATTGTGTTGTGAAAACAACCAACTTATACCTCCCAATAAAATCCTCCTCATACCTTCCAATAAATAATGAAGAAATTTCTTTAGCTAATTCATGTATATAAGAGCACAAAATCCTCTTAGACTTCTCAAGAAAATTTCAACTTAGACCTCCAAAGAATTAGGATAATATCCTATAACCACCATGTCTAGTAGGTGGGAAGGATAGTGTCACGAGCCTACCTATACGAGTTCCCATATCAAACTTATATCTATATTCCAAGCTAATTCATTTCCCCCATACTTGCCAATGGTGAACAATGTGCTCATTATAAGCATATATGAAATCAACATTTAGTCATAAATAAAATATCAAAAGAAAGCAAATTCATAACATGATTAGATCCAGTGATAAGTGGAAACTAAAGAGAGTAATAAATAAAAATAATAAAATATTTTAGTTCAATTTAAAATCAAGTCAACAATCAAAAATTAACTTATTTATCGTAACTTAAGTCAAAGAGAAGTAAAAGTGTTGGTTTTAGAAAAAAACTTAAAATGGAAACCATATTAAAATAAAATTTAGAATAACAATTTCACATTAAATTACTATGTGACTAATCAAGACACCTAAGGGGAGAAGGAAAAAATATAATCCTCTATTACCTCTAGAGGTAAGAGAAAAACATCATGCTCCATATGCCTCCCAAAAGGTCTAGAAGGCTACATCATTGGATAAATCACAAGGGTTGTCCTTTCCACAACCAATAAGGGGTAGGTGGAGGAACACATCATTTATAAGGTAACCATTATGTGAAAATAGTCCATGGTACTTGTTACATTCATGGTGCGCACACCTAAATATTTAGGTGGCTACCTCAGGCAAAGGGGGAAGTGGGTTTTCAGCCTACAATAAACTCCACGTCCTAACCCGTAACTCAGTTTAGACCAATATAAACATGGTTCTACTACACCCTAAAAACCCATAACTATATCAATTCTTAATAACTAGAGAAATAATTTAGGGTTACACAATTCAACACATCACTATATAAAAATAGTTTCACTTAGAAATTAAATATTTTCATGAATGAATGTTACTTCATGCTATATTTACACACATGAGGTTTATACACAAGGAACATCAAAAAAAATCTTAAAATATAAAAAGAATACTTGAGATCAATAACACAAATTCCATACTTTTTCCACAACATACACTATCTACGATCATACAACAATATTGTTTATATATAAAGGATCGCCTAGTTTACACAATATGTAATGCGTGAAAATCATGATATAATAAATTGTAATCATGTAAATATGTCAAATTATGATTTTTATATGTTGAGGAGTTATATGGGTTGTCCATGGTAGTTTGATTTCTCAAAATCCCATTATTGGCTCAAAGTTTTTAGTTTTTTATTTTCCCTCCAAAACTAAGAAATTAAAAAATTCAAACTTGTTAATGTATTTGGAGGGGTCCTTTCATGTTAAAACATTTTTTTGGTCATTATGTTATTTTTAAGGGTCACTTATGGAATAAATAAATATTATATATGTTGGAATAAGTATCAAAATTTTTAATCAACTTAAGGTGCAAGTATCTAGGAGTACCCAATATTGGAAAAGCCAAGATAAACATGTTCTAAAATAAGCCCAAGGAATTTGAGAGATATTTAGTTTATGTAACAAGAAGAGAAAAAAATTAGATATTATATGAGGCTTCAAACCAAGTAATAAGGATCCATGAAAATAAACAATAAATTTTCAAGCATTATGGTTGTTATGATTTTGGTAGTTGAAGGTTTTTATGTTTGTGTGAAGATTAGTGAAGGTTTGTAGGGTCTGTAAAAAGATGATTTGAAGACATATTAATAAAATAAGAAATTTATTATTATATTGATGATTTTATAAAAAATTATTACATGTATAAGTTCATGTTTTAATTAGTTATTTTATTTTTCTTCATGTTCGTATGGTGTTTATACAATTTGTAGGTCTGAAACACAATGCATAGGTTTTGACAGTCAAGGCAAGGTGTCCTTTATCACTTTTCAGAATTGGTTTGGTGAAAATGTTGTGTGATATGGAAATATAAATGTGACATAAATATTTTACAATTTAAAACATTTTTATATTGATCTTAAATATTGAATCTCCATTGTGTTTTAATTCATTGCATGTGTACAATCAATAAAGTGTACTTATAATCAAAGAAAACATTGTTTTCTTCATAATTTAAGATTTTCCAAGGTCCCAAATTAAATTGAAGGATATTTGATGATGGGTAAAATTTTATAAAGGTTAAATAATTGAAAAATAATCTGAAAAACTAAATTTATGTATTTTTTAGTGCTTTTGGCCTTGGTGCAGGCCTATTAGGGTTTTGGGTAGAAATATAGCCATATATTGAGTTTTAGCCATGTAAAATTCATGAAAATTTTAATAATGATGTAAGATAAATTTTAAAAGATTTTATATGCTTTTTTAAATTATTTTGGTGATCTTTTAGGAGGATTTATAGTAAAAAATAGTCAGTAGGCTTGAAGGTGAAGGTTTTATGAGGGTTTACGCCCACTAAAAGTGAAATATATTTTAAAAGATTCATAAAACGTCTATGAAATTTTGTAGGTGTTTTCCATAATATGTTTTTAAGATAATAAAATTAGTTTTATTATTTAAAATTATTACATCAAATTATATACATGATTGTGTTTATTTTGTATTCTTAAAATGATGGTTTAAAAAGACTAAAACTGAGATATTTTGAAACCAAGGTATCCAAACTTCTTGAAATGGTGTAGAAAGGTTAAGGAGGATATTTATGGGGTTTTAAAAGTGATTTAATGATTTATATGTTCCTTTTAGTAAATATGTTTCCAAAACCCCTGATTGTATACCTATTGGGAAGCTTAGAAACCTTGTTTGAGAGTTCAAAAAGAGAGCATAACTTCAAAAGGAACAAGGGAGAAGGTTTGAAATTTTTTAAGGAGATAAATTTTTTTATGTATGAATATTTAAATGTGTTTTAGAGAGTTATTGAACTTTATACCTATTATTATATCCAATTTATCATTTTACTAGTCTAGGTACAAGGCCGAAAAGGGAGAATGATGTTTTCTTGTTGAGGACTGATAAAAGAGGAAATATTAAGATATATACAAGTTTAGAAAAAATTATAAAGTATAAAATAACCCTGATAAATCCATAAATATATGATTTTAGGCTAATATCTATTGAATAGGTTAGAAATTAATAGGTCTAGTTGCAAATGCCTGACAAAATTATTTTTGTTTTGTGGACAGAGATTAGAATAAAGGAAAGGCTAAGATTGGTCTAATGATGAAGGGTGACTTTAAAGAAATTTGTGATGCATTATGATTCATGGTGGAGTCATAAATAATATTTTAATCATGTACAAAAATATTAACTAAGGCTAAACATCCTAAAAAAACCTAGAAGACCTAGTGTAAGCGACCTAGAAGAGGTCTACTTACATCAATATGTTACAATTACACATGTACATAAACTACTACAAAATTTAAGGGTAAAAATTTTTAGTTAAAAATAAATTACTTACATTAGTTCATGGAAATGGGTAA
Source organism: Torreya grandis (assembly GCA_037957365.1). Lineage (NCBI taxonomy): Eukaryota > Viridiplantae > Streptophyta > Pinopsida > Cupressales > Taxaceae > Torreya > Torreya grandis. The sequence goes on from JARHVA010005777.1 coordinate 818,059, forward strand.
AACCAAATCATAATATCATAACACAATTTTATTAGTATTACATAAGGTTCAAGGTAGTCTCATCGGTCCAACCAATGTACATATGTCATCCCTAAATAATGACATTGATAATAACCATCTATCGCTAATGATGTTATTGTGAAATAATAAGTGATCATTCCATACATAGAACCCACTACCATGAGTGTGTCCCATGGAAAAATGTATTTTTATTTGTATAATCACTTATGCATCATAACTATTATAGTACCTCTATATATAAAAGTCCTTATGAAACCATTCTAACTAAACTAGAAGTACATATTATATTTATTGTATATTTTAAAACATAACTAACCCAACCATATTTATCTTATAGGATCTATGTTATGATACCAAAATGTCATCTCCAAATCCATATTCCTAAAACCCATGGTTTTTTCTTACTTAAGTGAATGATTGCTAAATTGCTTATCAGTTATTGCTTAATAGTTTAAATTTTTTATATTTTTAACATATAATATAAGTGTGACACATGAAATTATAATATTATTTTATTTAATTCAATTATTTTCCACCACAAGGATTCCCTAAGAAGTGGAATACAACATATAGAGTGAGGTTATGGTACAATGTGGTTTCATAAATCATTGGCTTAATGTCCTCATCAAAAAAGAGGGACAAGTCACATCAATATGATGACATGAATAAATGGTCTAATTTAACTATAATTTATTGATTTATCAGGTTATGAAAAATTTCAACCAAACATTTCCAGTCAACACACACAAACAAACTAAATTAAAAATTACTATATAATAGGGTTATCACCCTGGGGCTCACCAAAAGAGAATCTCAACTATCACTATACAAACTCTAATCTTAAGGCACACAAACAAGGATAATTAAAAAGGTAAATTAGTCTTGAGGTATATAACATCTAAATAAACCAAACTTAATGTGAAGGGGTTGGTAACAACTACAATTAGATCAAACACAAATTTTATTTATTTAATATTATCTAATAGTTAATCCAAACAACAATGTACAGTCCTAACATGAATAATGATGAAAAATCACCTCTCACGTAGCCTATGAACTAAACTCAACTCCCCCACCACAACTTAGGTAGTCTACATATTTATTCCATGAAATCAGAGTCTGCTGTAGTTCTTCTTGAACTTGTGATGGCCTAATCTAAGAAATGTGATCACCGATAAAGGGTTGTCATTAGAAGCCAACAATGGAACTTATATTAACTCAAATGAGTTTTTATAAGTTCTAGTAAGAAATTCAATATGAAATGACACATCCAAATTTAACTTGACATGAAACCTTAAAATCACAAGGTGTTGTGTTTAATCATAACTCTCACATAATAACACGTACAAGAGTCAAAAATAAAAATAATTAACCTATATTCTTTTGATCCAATAAGACCAAAGTCTCAACATTATCTAGTTTGCACTGCTTAGATAATATTAGTCTCTTAAGTGGGTATATAATGGTGACCAAGGTTAAAATGATATGGAACAATCTTACTTTATAAAAGAGGGCCAATACCTAGCTACAACTCTAGATCTAAGCATACCACATAGCTAGAACTAGAAGCATATACCTGCATAAAGAAGAACACCAATTGATTTACACTAATGTAAATTGCATATGATGTAGTTTCTTAATAATTTGTTCCAATAACACCAAAATTAGTTATTCATAATGCTCACTCTAGAAGAACGTCCTAATCATTAATTTATTATGCCCATGCATACTCCCTAAACTACTTACATATTTATGGTGATCCCTTAAAACATATAATCAAGGTTTGTTTTATTTAACTCATTCCTTAAAAGAATTTAGATAAAATTAAAAATAATCTCACCTTCATCGAATAGTCACCTGACTAAGATAATGTAGTTACCCCTTGCACGTAATAATGTGACTATTAGTTGGCCAAAGTGCATCCAAGCACTACCAAGAGATTACAAGGAGTGTCTCACAAAATGAAGGTAGATGTGTTTATAATTATAAGTCTAAGAAAAAATTTGATCCTTAATTCAAAATTATGTTCCAATTAAAATACTAAAATGACCCCTCTTGACCTAATAAGGTGTGATTAGGGCCTTATATAGTTAAAAGAGTCTACAACTCAAAATTTGACCTACGATCATAATAATTATTTTAGGATAAGAGAATACATGATAAAAAAATAAATTTATTAATAAACATAAAGGATTTCATTAAAAAAAATTCATGACCAATGATGCTTTGAAGTGATACAAAACACACCGATTCCAAGTTAGATAAACTAGGTACAAAAACACCCTTGTTTTAATTTATAATAAGACATAATTTTTTGTAGTTGTAAGAACCTATTATTTAAGATATAATTAACACATTTAAATATTTAGAATATTTTAATTTATAAAAAATAAATGATTTTAATAAGCATTCCAAACTGATATTAATAGGCTAAAACCTGCCTTACAAAAATTATTTGTAAACTGACTTGAAAATTGCCATGATAAAATAGTAGAATCAAGCAATAAATTTATTTTATTATTACAATGATAATTTTAAGCTACTATAATTTGGATAAAACTCTTCATTTGGATAAATTCTATCTCTCGATATTTTATTTATGTTGATTCTAAATCAACCTTGGAAACATGTAGAAGATAGAAAGATTTCAACCCTACAATTGTCTCCTAGAATTGGTTGAAAATGGCAATACTTGATTGGATTAAAAATTGTATGATTACTAATCCAAATTTATTATATTAATATAATTATTATCAAGTCTCAAATTTTATAAATTTTGAATTTAAGTATTTATTTTACCCCAAATCTAAATCAACTTTGGAGGAAAGAAAAAGATAATTCAAAGTTTGTTCTTGTAAAAGCCATTTGGAATTGATCAAAAGAGGTATTTTATGACATGATTATTTTTTTATAGATATTAATTGCATATTGCATAACCTAATAAAATTAGTTTCAAATCTTAGTTTTGAAAAATTCACAGTTTAGGTACTTATTTTCCTTAAATTCGAAAGAGGTTTAAGCCAAGTTGGTGTTATCACACTAAATTACATCCTTTATGAGGTTGTTCAAGCCTCCTCACTTAGGTGATAGCATGAAGACAACTATAGGATATGGGAGGCATAATCAATGAGGTGAATCTCTATATAGGGATATCTCCCTTGATGCTTCATATTGAAACTACAAGTAATCCTATTACTTACAAGGTAAAATAGAGAGAGAAAAAGTAAATAAAACAAGGAGGTGATGCACCAAATCAACACCCTCTAGTTGACTATAATGCACTAAGAACATGAATAAGTATTTAAACATAATGCACTAATTCAATAAGATTCTCTAAGCATCACTATTTGAACATGAAGGTGAAGATCAAGGCAATAACTAAGAGGGGATGATCAAGAGGTCTCATAGGAGACACTAATGGATGAAACTCCACACTTAGTCAATGTAAGACTATTTAGCACACTTCATATGACCTGATAAGATGAATTCAACTTGAAATTAGGTAAAGAGATAGGATAAATGAAAGATATATATAACACTAATACTAAAATTCATCAACTACCATGAACATACAATAGCTATAGAAGTTAAGAAGGATAAAAATTAACTTGCACTCATCTCAATAGGAAAAGTAAAAGTGTTTGTATGAACAAGGCTTCACCATACTCAGGTTGAGGATAATTTTAAATGCCAAAATTACGCATACAAATAGAAGAGAAGGATAAGGAGAGAGAATATGGATGTTGGATAATCCTATTCCAAGTATCATCTCAAGATGAACCAAGTTACAAAGAAAAAAACATAGAAGTAGGTAGTTATATGAAATATCTCCAACATGTATCATCTTGGTCTAATCTTCCTCTACATTAATGTGGCATAGAGTGACTCTTGACCTCCCAATGGCTCATCTTTCTCCATTTGAAACTACCTTGTCTTGGTTTGAGAGTAACAAAATTCATGTTTTGACACATGTACATCTTTCTCTATTTGAAACTACCTTGTCTTGGTTTGAGAATTACAAAATTCATGTTTTGACACATGTACCTTGCTACACCATTATTAAGTTCTCAATGTTTTTCTCATCTTAAAAAGAATCATTCTTAGAGTTCATTACCTTCACATTCAACTTTGGCATTAGATACCTTTAAATTCTTGATCAAGACTTGTTTGAGTCCATGAGAAGAAAATTAATAAGGATAGGTTTATCTATTATACTATGTCTAATTTATACCTCCAAATAATGTAATCAATCACATTTTTATCCTCATAAGATAGACTTTATATTGATTACCATTTTAGAGCTCTCTTCGATATTTTATAGGCTAGGCATAGGTTCAATAGTCCATAGTTCATCATCTACTATATGAGCTCTCAAAAATTGTGCATAATTCTCATGAATTATTTTGAATGGATTTGAGGGGTTTCTCACAAGTGTCTTTGAAAACCTACAAGACTACTTGAATCCTTTCACATAATGAAGTGACCTTGAAAGGTCTGCAACTTGGCTTCTCTCATGCAAACAAGAGAGAAAATAATATCTTAGCTTGATTCAGGGACCTAGAACCCATTGTATCACCATGAAAACTTATGAAATGATTTTTAGAATATCCTTAGATGTATACCAAGGCCTATAAGTTACTTTCAACTGGTCAATAATCTTCAATAACTCATATCCCTATAAATAGGACTAAAACTACCACTTATAGACTATTTTTTGTATATCTTCCTCTTCACATGTGCCACCAAATGGATCATTAAAATATAAATGGGATCCTTATATGAAATCAAGTTGGTTTCATGACCATTCGTTCCCATTATAACCAAGTATAATTCAAAACTTAGACATCAAGTTTCTAGAAGGGTTTTAGGAGAGTTTAAGATGTCTTTCTTTATTAACAATTATTCATAAAGTTAAGGGCCTAAAACTATAAACCAATGATACATTTTTAAATTAGGGGACCCTATGAACATCCCTAAGATTCATTTGGTAACTTGAAAAAAAATTACATTCTTATGAGCATTCTAAATTACCCTTCTTGAGTATGAAAACACGTTCCAAGAGGTCGATAAGAGGTTTTGAATAAAGTTTGTCATAAAATTTCTTGTTATTTCTGAGGAATTATTTTATGGGGTATGAAACACCTCCATATAGTTTTATTAATAATTTTCCAAGTATATTTACCCCTCAATAATCTCAAAACCTATTATAACCCATAATGAGGGTTTATAGGTAGATTTGATGTTTTGACCTTAATGACCTGATTCTTGATGTTTTCATCACCTTCCAAGGGTTAAAAATACTATATAAAACTTATATAGGATCATTATTTCCACATAAAAATCTCATACTCTTCAAATAATGACAAATTCATACTTTCCATACCTTTTGCAAGCAAATTGTAGGTCTTCATTTAGGCCTCTCAACATACTAGACCTTGGGAATGACTGATCTTGAGTGGTTTTATTATTTAACTAATTTTGGTAAGAATTTAAGAGATAATTAATTCTATATTAACTTATAAAAACTTTATCATCCATTCATTTGACACCATATGCTTATTTTCTCCAATTCTTCCTGTGATAGGCCTGTAGGTGCATCCTTGTAGGTCTAGAATCCTTTTCTTGATGTTTTATCTTCTTTGAGCTTACTTGGAAAATAATTCCGTTTTTAATAGTGTCTTATTTTTATTCATCATCCCCTTCATTTCTATAACATATGTGAGTTGATTTGGATGTTCTTATAAAATCATCACAGTCATGTTCTTAGCCTCACACATTCTTCTTACAAGGTGTCCTCTTACTCCATTTGAATGTATACAATTACATACATTTCCCTTTTCAATAAAATATTAGTGAATATTTAGGATAATTTTAATCTAAGACATGTTCTTAAATTATCTATATGAATGATAAACTAATCCCATATTGGTTTCTCCAAAATGACACTCAAGATCCTCATGACCCTCCTAGGTCTTCACTAGGCATAGGACACTCTTCAATCAAGGAAGTTGATATGTTATGATATTTTTAAAATTAAGAATCTTTAAAAATTATCACTAATTATTCCATTACTTTTTAAGTCTTCTTAAACTATCACAACTTAGACTTCATACACACACCTACCCTTTCTAGTTCATTTCTTGTGCATAGGCTTGCAACCACGAAATACATTACATGATGGTAGGAAAGTTAAGGTTTGAGGACCTCAAAGGTGTTTGTAAATATTTTATGACCCTTTTATATCCTTTATAAAGTTAAATTTAAATTCAAAAATATTCTCTAATTGTTTTTCTAGTATATAAACACAAAAATATGCTTACTTGCATGCTTGGTATGCATCTAGACTTCATCTCTTCATCGTTGGACTAAAAAGATTAACCTTAAATCATATTAAAGTTTTTAAATATGAATTAGAACATATAATAATGTATTCAAAATACTATGAATAATTCCATTACAATCTTCTGAGTACTAATGTTGACCTACAGGTTTGTAAACATGTAGGTTAACAAAACCTCATTTTAGCCTAACCTTGATGAGAACACTAGAACCCATGACTCTTAGTGTACATCACTTGAAATATATCATTTAGGGTGATTTTGGACACCATATGGATATATTTATACCTATTTTAGATATTTTATCAATGAATAACATTCATACTTGACAAGGATAATCTCAACCACACTGGAAGGTTCACACAACCCACTTGTGCATGCATAAATACATATTTTTATTGAAGATCATTGCCTCATTTGTTTTTTTAAAATGTCTCATGGGAATTAATAAATTTTTATCCACTGTAAACAACCTCATTTCACTCATTTTATGCACAATACACTTTATCTCTCTCTCAAACCTGGACTATCAAACTGAGCCAATGCAAATGAGTCTCTCTCAAACAAACCAACTATGAATTTGAGCTTCTTGATACTATAGTGATATTAAAATGGTATTTTATACATTATTAGATCACTCTCCAATCACCAATTTTTTTTCATCAATGCTAATATACTACTACAAGGAGAAAACTAAGCCCTTAGGGTTTTAGAAGGGTTTAGAAAACCTTATGATCTTAACGATTGTTCATAAACCATAGCCATTAAAACCTAAAAATAATTCCTAAAATTTCAAGGGAATAAAGGCCTCCATAAATCCCCATGATAATTCAATCCAATTCTCTCTCTCCTCTATGTACCATCCTCAAACTGATTAACTTTTCTTGAGCTGTTAGGATCCTGATGGAGAAAAAAGGAGGTTTTCTATTTGTTTGGATTTACGACACATTCCAAAGCATGGATTGGAATTATAAAAGGTAAGAGGAAAATTTTGACTCTTTAAACCCATCAAAGTGAGCTCTCATTTGCTTTTGAAACTCATAAACCTTCTTTAAACTGCCTCTTGGAAAAGGATGAAACTAAAACATGTGTTGTAATTACCAAAGTTATTCCTCTTTAACCATGTCCTACCACTTAACACATTGAATATGAATTAAAAGTGTATTTTATATTTAAAAATAACCATTTTGGTCTTAGAAACACTTGACAAGCATTATGATACATTATCAAAGGTATGAAATGCATTTGAGAGGGTTAGGCTAATTATTACAAACCAATTAGGCCTTAGATCACATTTAATGCTTTGATGTGTGTCACCTAAAATTTGAGCACAAAGGATTAAATTATATAAATATTAAAACACTAGTTAAAGTCTAAATCCATTATAACTAAATGTAATATGTGAATATACAATTCAAAACAACATTTAAATCCTAAATCCTAAATGCTTTAAACTATGATCAAGTAGATTCAAAAATAAAAGATTGGGATTAGAATTATCTTAACTCAGATTGACATTATGATTACATGATATTAGATTTTGATGATGGATGCTAATGCCTAAATTTTTAAGGGAATAAAGGCCTCCATCAACCCCCATGATAATTCAATCCAATTCTCTCTCTCCTCTGTGTACCATCTTCAAATTGATTAGATTTTCTTGAGCTACTAGGATCCTGATGGAGAAAAAAGGAGGTTTTATATTTGTTTGGATTTGTGACACCTTCCAAAGCATGGATTGGAATTGGAAAATGTAAGATGACACTTTTGACTCTTGAAACCCATCAAAGTGAGCTCTCATTTGCTTCTCAAACTCATAAACCTTCTTGAAACTGCCTCTTGGAAAAGGATGAAATTGAAACATGTGTTGTAACTACCAAAAATAATCCTCTTTAACCATGTCCTACCACTTACCACATTGGATATGACTTAAAAGTGTCTTTTGTATTTAAAAATCACCATTTTGGTCTTAAAAACACTTGACAAGCATTATAATACATTGTCAAAGGTATGAAATGCATTTGAGAGGGTTAGGCTAATTATTAAAAACTAATTAGGCCTAAGATCACATTTAATGCTTTGATGTGTGTCACCTAAAATTTGAGCACAAAGGATTAAATTATAGAATTCAGTCACTAAAATCTTAAACCACCAGTTAAAGTCTAAATCCATTAGAACTAAATGTAATACATGAATATATAATTCAAAACAACATTTAAATCCTAAATCCTAAATGATTTAAACTATGATTAAGTAGATTCAAAAATAAAATATTGGGATTATAATTACCTTGACTCAGATTGACATTATGATTTCATGATATTAGATTTTGATGATGGATGCTTGGACATAGATTTGGCATGAAGAGTCTAGTTGGTTTAACCATGGCCCAAGCATGGCCTTTTATAAAATGATGGAGGTAATTTTAGGGGAATTTAAAATTATTTAGAAGTTTCTAATTTAGAGACTTATAGAGTTTTAGAGGACCTTCTCTAGTTCTAAAGGCTTTTCAATTAGTTTAGGGGATAATGGGGGTTTAAATAGGAATTAATGAGGTTTAGGATTCATAGGGATGTAAGAAAGGATAGGGTGGTAGGTGAATAAATATGCATTTTAAATTAGCTAGTTGGTTTAGGGATTAGGTTAGTAGGTAATAGGATCTATTAGGGGTTTAATGTGGAAATTAATTGGTCTTAGAATGGGGGTAAAGGTTTATGGATATAGGAATGAGATAGGGATTTTTAGGATATTAACTAGTTAAGCTAGGAAATATAACAATGTGTGACCATGCCATCCTAACAAAATGTGTTTATACTAACCTAGACCTTCATGGCTTTTAGAAATGAAGACATGCATAAGGAAAAGCTAGAAATAATCTTAAAAAAAAACCCTTCATTACCTTAACTACTCCAAATTTACATTAATCTTTCCAAAATAGGTCATAAGACTCTAATGAAGGGGATTAATGACAAGACTATGGGTTTTGATTCACTCTTCTTGACTAGACCCTACAAGGGACCTTGGAATGACCAAATACACTTGATAATATATATTTTTATGAAAAATCTTGACCAATGGACCAAGACCAAAGATCTCAAAAGGCTATCAATAAAGTTAAACGAGTTTAGAAGCAAATTCTTGAATTGTACCCACTCATGGTGGCCAATTTTGGCTAACATTTGGGAAGACATTAAAGTAAATTACCTAATTCACTTTTTAGAATTTAATTATTAGAGTTTACTTGATTTATTATTTGAAACATTTGGAACAGATTTCTAAAACCAAAATTTATAATAAGATAGTTAATTCAATGTTCAGTTTAATGACATGTTTAGAGGAGTTTAATTATGAGGTGACTCTATAAAGAAGTTTAAATTTTAATTAGTTTATTAAATTAATCATAATAAACTACATAAAGTTTCCACTTAAGTGTCAATGGGTCAAACCCCACCCTTAGATTGAGTGTAAATTTACAATTAGATTTAGGTTTTCAAAAGTTTCCTTAACCTTCTTTATGGAAAGATAAAAGCCAAAATAAAAATATTTTATCCTCTATTCTCTACTTTTTATTTTTCAAGTTTGGTAAAGATTTGGGAAGGAGGAACTCAAGAGGAAACACCACAAGCTTAATAGTCATTTCTATATATATATATATATATATATATATATATATATATATATATATATATATATATATATATATATATATATATATATATATATATATATATATATATATATATATATATATATTGGTAATCACTTTTGATTGGAGCTAGAACCAGAAATTGTTTTTAATCACTAGAGCAATAGCCAGCCTAAGACCCAATTAGGAGCCCTAGTTACCCAAAATAATTTTATTAATGACCACACTACCTCAATAGAATGATATAGCCCACAGACCACAAGCCACTCTAGTCATTGAACATTACTAGAAATCAAAATTGCCTCTTCTACCATGGGATCCACTTGCATGCTCTATGGGAACCATCACCAACCACCAATGATCAAATATGATCCACTAAATGTATACCTAATACTCATAGTCATAACCAACCTCACATGCCTCATTAGTAATCAAACCTTGGTGGGCATGGATACATCAAAATGACCTAACCAACTCACCCCCACCTCATTGGCATATTCATTATATATATTAATTTACATAATCTCTTTGAATTTATTTCATCTTTTCAACATAACATTAATATATTTTCATGTTTGTGTGTGTGTGTCTGTGTGAACCCTAATGAAAATATTACATACATACATTTTTGTCATTTTCATTTTAGCATTTTATATTATTATTAATTTTTTTCGTTAAATATAAATTTATTTTGAGAAATAAGAACCTAGATTGTAGGCTTGAGTAGGCTTTGTAGGCTATGGCCAACATGTTACCAATAAACAATAACTTAGGGGCAATAGAGAGCATGATAATTAAGCCAACCCCTTCCCATTTCCTTAAAGGAATGGGTTCAGTTTAGTTGCCATTCCATCCCCAAAATTTAATTCCTTTTGTGTGTGTGTGTGTGTGTGTGTGTGTGTGTGTGTGTGTGTGTGTGTGTGTGTGTGTTTGTACCAAAATACCATGTTGTGATTCAAATGTGTCTGTGTGTGGAACACACACACATATTTATATATTTTGATACTATTTTATTTATTTATAAATATTTTTATTTTTATTTATTTATTTTTATCTTTAACACAATATATTGAAGATATCTATATCTACTAATTTCACAAATTAATTTATATTATACAAACTTAAATAACAAAATTTCTCTATTGATTCTCATTTTTTCCAACCAAAAGAGAGGTATTGAAATGGGTAAGGCCAATCTCATTTTACACTTTTGTTTATGTACTATGAGTTTAACATGAATAAGTTTAAATTTTTTTTACTTACCTTATACAAATTTAAGATAAATAAAATTCCACTTCAAATTTATAATAAAAAACATAAATATTCAATTCCTTTTCATAATTTAGGAGGAGTATTAGGAGAGAGTGGAAACATGAAGAGGAGAAGTTCATTGTTTTTAATAATTTGGCATACAAACTTAAATGAGAAATATATATTTGCAACATTGATTTTCTCTAAATTTGAAAGGCAAGAGATACATTTATTTTCTTTTTATAAATTAAGAATTACTCAATCCATTTGTCATAAGGAGATAAACTACATCTATATGCAAAATGATAGCTACCATTCCATGTTTCATATTAAAGGCATCAACACAAATTTTGCATTTAACCAACTAATAATTTTCCATTCAATTAGTGCATAAAAAAATTGTGAAGGAAGAGATATCAAAAGTAAATATTTTCAAGACAAACTGAGTAAGGAGATAAATAACACATCCTTTTTGTTTTTCCATTTTTCAACATAATAAGATATTCTTCTGATACTATACTAAATTCTATTAAATTTTATCAAAAAGGGAGAGAAGGAATGAAATGAGAGAAGAGAGAGTTCAATAATATAACACTAATTCTAACTTATCATCTTCATTATTTGATTAACTAGCTCTTTCTTCTACACAATAAGTGTTAAAATAATACTTACATTATTTACTTCATTTTCCATGCATAAAACAAGATCCCAAGATCCATGAATATCCCCACCTCCTTAAAACAATATATTCCTTCCACCTCAAACGAATGAACCCCCAAAAATGACTAAAACAAATGTCATGTCCAAATCCTTGTTCCTAAAACCCATGGTTTTTTTTTACTTAAGTGAATGATTACTCAATTTTTGATCAGTTATTACTTAATAGTTTAACTTTTTTATATTTTCAACATATACTAGAAGTGTGACACACATAATTATAATATTATTTTATTTAATTAAATTATTTTCAACATAATATAGTGAGGTTATGATATAATGTGATTTCATATATCATTGGCTTAATATGATGCCATGAATAAATGGTCAATTTAAATATAATTTATTGATTTATTAGGTCACAAAAACATTTATCCAAACATCTCTAGTCAACACATAGTTTATAATAGGGTTAACATCCTAGGGATCACCAAGGGAGATTCTTGACTATCACTATACAAACTCTACTCTTAAAGCACACAAACAAGGATAATTATAAAGGTACAATAATATTGAGGTAGATAAAATATAAACACACCAAACTTAATGTGAAGGGGTTGATAACAAACATAATTAGATCAAAAACAAATTTTATTTAATTAATATTATCTAGTCGTTAATTCAAACAACAATGTACAAACCTAACATAAAGAATGATGAAAATTCACCCCTCACCTAGCCTATGACCTAAAATCAATTCCCCCACCACAACTTGGTTAGTCTACATATCTACTACATGGAATCAAAGTCTGATGTAGTTCTTATTGAACTTGTGATGGCCTAATCTAATAAATGTGATCAATAATAAAGGGTTTGCACTCTAAGCCAACAACGGATCTAATATTCACTCAAGTGAGATTCTATAAGTTCTAGTTAGAAAATCAATATGAAATGACACACCCAAAGTTTTCTTACCATGAAACACCTTAATATCATAGAGTGTTGTGCTTAATCAAATCTTTCTCACATAATAGCACATACAAGAGTCAAACATAAAAATAATGAACCTACATTCCTTTGATCTAATGATACCAAAGTATCAACATTATCTAGCTTACACTGCTTGGATGAGCTCCATATCTCAATCCAATATATAATGGTGACCAAGGTTAAAATGAGATGGATTAATCTTACTTTAAAAAACATGGCCAATACCTAGCTACAACTCTACATCTAAGCATACCACATAGTTAGAACTAGAACCATATACCTGCATAAAGAACTCCAAATGATTTACACTAATGTAACTTCTCTATGATTTAGTTTCTTAATAATGTGTTCTAATAACATCAAATTTATTTAGTCATAACTCTTACTCTAGGAGAGCTTCCTAATATTTAATTTATTATGCCCTTACTTACTCCCTAAACTACTTACATATTTGTGGTGATCCCTTAGCACATATAATCAAGGTTTTTGGTCGTTCATTCATTCCTAAAAAAGTGTTATATCAAACGTGAAAGAATCTCACCTTCACCAAATAGTCACCTGACTAAGCTAATGTAGTTACCCCTTATAGGTAACAATGTGACTACTAGTTGGCACAAGCACATCCAGGCACTACCAAGAGATTACAAGGAGTGTCTCACAAAACGAAGTCCTATTGGGTTAGACATAGAAATACATGTTTTTTTTTTAAATTTAACACATATACCAAATATAGATTACACCATGATAATCTATAGAGACCATAAGAAATATACAAGGTGATAATAACAACAAGCATAATACATCACATAATATTGATCTCTAATATCATGCGAGTACACATCATAATGTGAATACATAAAGTAATTAAATTAAATCATATACATTTGAAACAAGTCTAAAATCATTGTTGTTGATTTATAATAACAAGTAATTACAAATCTTCATGACAATACTCAATGATAAATACAATACAATGTACATATCGATACATGGCTCCCTAGAGCATGAGTTCCTTGGACTTTCTAGTATCAATGGTAATCTCAAGTGTCATCTCAGTATAAGTACTATTGTTTTGAGGGATAGCATCATCCAAGCAATTTTCCACATCAACAATGGACCAATGACCTCTTACATAATCTCCCATCAAGGAATGACCCTCCCTTCATGGATGAGTAGATAGTGATGGCATGAGAATCCATAGAGACTAGCAAGTACATGTGAGCTGTATGATTCGAAACTAAACATGCAATGTATCATAGAAAACTTGATCTATTGTAAGATATTGCACATACATGTAAATCATAACCATGAAATGATAATGTCTCACTAAACATACTTTGTCTCAAAGTTTTATAAATGATAAAAAATTATGATCTAGATCAATCAAATTCATACTCACCACTTGATCAAATTGCCTTTATCTATCATTGTGAGACTAGTATGCCAGTGAAGTCCATCTGACTCCTTACTCTAAAGAAGTAATGTAAATTGGTCAAATACAATTCAATCACAAGATTCATTTCATTTACATCCTAATTACAAGTACAATCAAACCAAATAATACCAAAATATACATTTATTCCATCAAATATATGAATGAATCTTATATTATTTTTATCCCATACTAGAAATAATGACTATAGTCTATACCACCTACGTAAAATATACATAACTATAGATTTCAACAACCATAATTTTTTTCAAACATGCTACACCTATGATAACCCATATTACCATAGTCTAGTATTATAAGACATAACTAATATTTTTCTCAAAAAGTCATATAAAGTAGTCTTAATACATGAATACATAAGAATTATATATATATATATATATATATATATATATATATATATATATATATATATATATATATATATATATATATATATATATATATATATATATATATATAAAGCAAGTCATCATTCCCATGAAACACAATAACATATTAACACAACATTTTCTAAACTCTAAAAATTTTCATGGGCACATATACAAGTCTCACCCATTGAACAACACACACTATCCACAACAACTAGCATATATATAATAAAATAGTCAAATATAGATATGAGTTTAGACATAATAATAATAGTATGTACTATCTATGTACAATATAATTTTATATTATAGTACCCTATGATATCCCATACTATCATAGGTTATAAACTACATAACAACACATAATCCAAACATATGATTTTCAAGACTCAGCTAATCCATGTAGATAATAACAAGTAAATAATAAATAATTATACCACCCAGGTATACCCTAAATTAAATTACATACAAGAATACCAAAGTATCATAACATATAAACATGCATCATGATGCACCATTATGCTCTAAGTATAGCTAAACATTTATAAATAATAACACACTCATAGTATATAATGTATACAAGTATTCCATACTGAATACATATGACTAACAATCATTCATTTTATTAGTAGTGAGTCAGATAATTCATAAACCCATTAAGAATTTTCATTCTAATGACTCATTGTTTCTAGGAGACTATTCAAAAGGTTATAGTTCCTCATTCCTATGTAACTTAATGACTTATTCATATCATCTAATAAACTATGAGTATAATCCCTATATACTAGCACTTGCACATCCTCATGTGCACCACATGTAGGTATTCTAATGCTATGAAATTTTTAAACTATGATTTAGTGTTTTAATCATAAATACTAAGCATAGAAATCAACTAATGAAGTAGTTATAAATACATGGAACACACTTTGTATACAATAGCTAGAAAAACCAGAACTTCATTTTCCAAAAATACTAGTAATCTAGTTTCACAATCTGTTTATATTTTAAGGTTTACAAGCAATCATTTGTTATCTTTAACCAATCCTTTCAATTTTCCATCAATATTTTTCCTGAGAATATTAACTAAATAATTATACCCCCATAGTTTAATTATGTAAATAGTTATAACTTAATTCAATGACACATTTCGTGTGATGGGTTACCATATTTTAAGGAGTTTAAAAGTTATGCTAGTTTTAGCCGACAAAAGAGGTAGTTATGGTTTGCCTGCTTAACTCTATTTACACATTATTATGGTTTCCTATACAGTAATGACTAAGAATATGGTTTGTTTTACCACTCTCATGAATAGTTACCAATTCTAAGGTTCATTCCCATCGAGCAATATAACTCTAATATTACTATAGTTCTAGGAGAAATCTAACACAAGATTAGAAAGTTTATAATATAACCTCGATTTAATCCATTATATAAATCAATCTAAAAATCCTATCCGAGTCCTTATACAAAGGATAGATAGTTATAGTTTTTGTCTAATAATGTTTCTGTGTAAAAGGTATATTTACCTATGATCTAGATTTTTACCTCAAGATTCACATATTACCACCATCTCATGGATAATATGACTTTGTTATCTAGCTATATTTAGCTAACTAAAAATATTTAGGTAACACTTAATATACTTATTAAAATTTTAGTTATAAAATTATATTCTATTTCCAACCAAAACAAGGAAATCTCACTTATTACTTTCCAAAGATTCACTTATTATTATCTATTTATCTTATACAGGTATCCATCATCATTATGCTAGCTTAAAGCAATTTAAAATAGTTTTTTAAATTTTATGTTATTAATAAATATGTATAATGTTTTCTAACACCCAATTAAATACATGTAAATGTAATAATTTCATAATTCTTAGCTAGTTGAAAGAATAGGGTGACACCCTCGGCCAAATTTCATTATATATATTAGGTAGATAACAACTTATAGCAATATAAAATCTACTCAAGCAAGAATAATATCAATGGTTTTTGATTCATATACTCTATACCAACACCATACACCATTATAGTTTTTGTTGTCAAATTGGGCATTTATAAATATTAATTATATAATATTTTATATGTATGACTTATCGTATTATAATTTTGTGTAAAACATATATTCATAATAAATATATACAAGTAGAAGTAAATCCATGATTTACTATATTAATTATGTTTATCACCAATTACAAACTCAATGCCAAATTACTAAGCAAAATTAATCGATGTTTCAAAAATAAAGTTTTAATTCCATTCATTACATTAATCATTAACACCCAATTTTAAAAGCAAATCAGTTGGAATGGTATGATGCCCACTATGCCTAGTTGGAAATCTATTAATTTGCGCTTCTAAGGTAGATTACAATACCCATAATTTATACATGTAGTTAATGGAAACAACATCATAAAAAATACCAAATTGGTTGAAACAATAGACTGATACCCTTCCAGATTATGATGCCTAGTTTGTTTGGCTGGTAAAATAACAATTATGGACCAAAATTGATGATGCCCTACAATACATTTATTATTCATGGGTTATGCAGACCATACGATGCTAGGTTTACCATTGAATTTTATTAAAAATTTGACAAATATTCTGAAACATAGTTGATGCCACTTATAATAGATTATGACTTATAAGAAAAAACTAGGTTTAGTGTAGTTTGACACCCTGAAGTGTGTGTGTGTGTGTGTATCCTAGTTTTATACATCACCCTTTACGACTACAGACCGTATAAAATAATAGTTTGATTATTAATTTTGGTTGGAAAGCAAGGCATACTCTTAAAATATATTTATATTATATCAGGGTATAAATTGTTTTGCATCATAAATAATAATTAAAGTTTTATATATTTTGTTAACTTTCATATTTCTAAACTCACACAGAGCATAAATGTATATAGGCTGTATATATTATGTAAAGATATAATACTTAAAGTTTCATTTTTTGGGGGTCTATAAATGCCATTATTGTATGGGTTAAGTATTATTATCCATAGTTTGTAATACTATCTAATTCATAATTAAGATCAATAAAACATTGAATTTAAAGACACCACTTACCGATAAAATTCACCTATTGATCTTTTGTGCTTCTTCTCCTCCATGCTACATCCTGTCTTCTTTATCCTCTAATGCATAGACAATGCAAATTCTCTTTCATTCTTTCTCTTAAATAGAAAATAGATGCTAAATTGTTTTTCTAGATTTTTGCTTTTGTTTTATCTTTTTATTTTGTTAATTTTAATACCATTAATTCTTTTTTTTTCTAGATTTTAATTTATTTATCTCTTTTTTCCTAATTTCAATGTTGTTTTTTATTTTTTTAAATAATTTATTTTTAATATTTTAATATAAAATTACAATTTCATATTAAACTAATTTAAAATTTATTTAAACTTTAGTAATTTAATGGTAAAATCATAAATAATAACCAATATTTGATTTTACCTTTATTAAATTTGCCTCTATATGTATTAATGACAAGTAGGCTAAGCACACAAAGGAATTTATTTTTATAATTTACCTACTCAGACAATCACAAAAAATAACAATTTAAAAAAATATCAAAATCAATCATTTTTAAATGCATTTATATAATGACTAACTATTGTGTGTGTGCAAGGTTTTACCAGCTCTCTATAGACCTTCAACATCTCCATTTATACCACCCTCTCTGATGATGCTTTCCCTCTGGTATGCTTGAGGGATAAATTCCCCTGCATCAACCTCAAAACACATAAGTAATTAGATCATATCATATGATAATTATAAATAAATAATATATAATTGAAATAATCCATTATATGCTTAAAATATAAATGCATACATAAACTAGTTCATAATAAGAAATCATGTATTATCATCTAACTAAATAATATTCTATAATATAAAATAACATAAATCATAAGATTAATAAAAAATATAAATAAATCTGAATTTTTTAATTGTAGATATCCATAGATAATCTAGCAAGTTTGTCTGGGAAGGAATTAGGATGTAATAGGTAACAATGTGACTACTAGTTAGCCCAAGTGCATCTAGGCACTACCAAGATATTATAAGGAATATCTCAAAAAAAATAAGGTATGTGTGATTATAATTCTAAGTCTAATAAATTTTTTATCCTTACTTCAAAATTAAGTTCCAATTAAAATACTAAAATGACCCCTCCTGATCTAGCAAGGTGTGACTAGGGCCTTGTATAACTAAAAGAGATCATGATTCAAAATTTGACCTACGATCATAATAATTATTTTAGGATAATAGAATATATGATTAAAAAATAAATTTATTAATAAATATAAAGGATTCCATTAAAAAAATTCATGGCCAACAATGCTTTGAAGTGCTACAACACACACCAATTCCAAGTTGGATAAACTAGGTACAAAAACATCCTTGTTTTAATTTATAATAAGACAATTTTTGTAGCTGTAAGAACCTATTATTTAAGATAGAATTAACATGTTTAAATATTTGGAATATTTTATTTTGGATTAAATCAATTATTTTACTAAGCATTCCAAATTGATATTAATAGGCTAATATTTTCCTTACAAAAATTATTTGTAAACCAACTTGAAAATTGCCATGATAAAATAGTAGAAATAGGCAATAAATTTATTTTATTATTTTAATGATAATTTTAATCTACTATAATTTTGTTACAACTATTAATGTGGATAAATTATATTTCTCTATATTTTATTTATGTTGATTCTAAATCAACTTTGGAAACATGCAGAAGATAGAAAGATTTCATCCCTATAATTGTCTCCTAGAATTGGTTGAAAATGACAATACCCAACTAGATTAAAAATTATATGATTATTGATTCCAAATTTCATATGATATTATAATTATTCTCAAGTCTCAAATTTTATAAGTTTTAAATTTAAGTATTTATTTTACCCTAAATTTGAATCAACTTTGGAGGCACGAAAAAGATAATTCAAAGTTTGTTCTAGAAAAAGCCATTTAGAATTGATCAAAAGAGGTATTTTATGACATGATTATTTTATAGTTATTAATTGCATATTCCACAACCTGATAAAATTAGTTTCAAATCTTAGTTTTAAAAAATTCACATTTTATGTATTTATTTTCCTTAGATTGTGAAAGAGGTAGGTTTAAGCTAGGTTGGTGGTATCACACTAAATTACACCCTTGAGGAGGTTGTTCAAGCCTCCTTACTTAGGTGATGACATGGATTTAACTATAGGCTATGGGAGGCCTAATAAATGAGGTGATTCTCTAGATAGGGCTAACTCCCTTGATGTTTCATCTTGAAACTACAACTAACCCTATTTCTTATAAGGGAAAATGGAGAAAGAGAAAGTAAACAAAATAAGGAGGCAATGCACAAAATTAACACCCTCCACTTGACTACATTGAAATAATAATATTAATGAGGATTTAAACCTATTTCACTAATTCAATAAGAGTCTTTAAGCATCAATATTCCAACATGAAGGTGAATATTAAGGCAATAACCAAGAGGGTATGATCAAGAAGTCTCATAGGAGACACTAATGGATCAAACTCCACACTTATTCAATGTAAGACTATGTGGCACACTTCATATGACCTAAAAAGATGAATAAAACCTGAAATTATGTAAAGAGATAGGTCAAATGAAATAGTGATAGAACACTACTACTAACATTCATCAACTACCATGAAGGTACACTAGTTGCAAAAGTTAAGAAGGCTAGAAATCAACTTGTATTCATCTCAATGGGCAAAGTAAAAGTGTTTATATGAGCAAGGATTTTCCATACTCAAGTTGAGAATCCTTTTAAATGCCAAAATCAAGCATACATATAGACGATAATTAGGAGAGAGAATATGGATGTTGGAGAAACCTATGCCAAGTGTCATCTCTAGATAAAGCAGGTTACAAATAAGAAAACATACAAGTAGTTTTATGAATTCTCTCCAACATGTGTCATCTTGGTCTTATCTTCCTCTTCATCAATGTGGCGTAGAGTGACTCTTGACCTCATAATGACTCATCTTTCTCCATTTAAAACTACCTTATCTTAGTTTGAGAGCTACAAACTTCATCTTTTGACACATGTCTATCTAGCTTCCTTCATAACTTGCTACATTATTATTAACTTCTCAATGTTTTTATCATATTCACAATAATGATTCTCAAAGTTCATACTCCTTCAGATTCAATTCTACCATTAGATACCTGCAAATTTTTTACCAAGACTTGTTTGAGTCCATGGGAAGAAAATTAACTAGGATAGGCTTGTGTCTCATACCAGATCTAATTTAGGCCTCCAAATAATTTAATTAATCACATTTAGATACTCATGGGAGAGACTTGATATTTATTACCTTTTTAGATCTCTCTTAGGTATTCTACAGGCTAGGCATAGGTTTAATAGTTCATAGTTCATCACTTTTACTATATGATCTCTTCAAACTTGTGCATAATTCTCATGAATGATTTTTAATGGATGTGAGGGGTTTCACACAAGTGTCTCTAAGAACCTATAGGTTACCTTGAAAGGTCTGCAACTTACCTTCTCTCATGTAAAAAAGAGAGAAGACAACATCTTAGCTTGTTTTAGGGACCTAGAACCTGTTATATCACCATGAAAACTTATGAAATTACTTTTATAAGACCATCAAATATTTATTAGGCCGATAAGGTCCTTCTAAGTGATCAATAATCTTTAAAAACTCATATCCCTACAAATCAGACTAAAACTACCACTTCTAGACTTTTTTTACACATCTTCCTCTTCACATGTGCACCACCAAATGACTCATTCAAATGACCATGGGATCATATGATGACATAAAGGTGGTTTCATGACCATTCATTCTCATTAAAACCACTTAGAATGCAAAACTTAGACATTGGGTTTCTAGAAGGATTTTAGGAGACTTTAAGATGTCTTTCTTTATTAACAATTATTCATAAAGTTGAGGACCTCAAATTATGAACCAATGATACATTTTGAAGTAAGGTTCCATATGAACATCCCTAAGATTCATTTGGTCACATGAAAAAAATTGACATTCGTCTAAGCATTCCAAATTACCCTTCTTGACTATGCAAACTTGTTTCAAGAGATCGATAGGAAGTTTTGATCAAAGTTTGTCATTAAATTGCTGCTTATTTATTTATAATATTTGTATGGGGCTTGAAACACCTCCATCCAATTTTATTAATACTTTTCCAATTATCTTTACCCATCAATAATCTCAAAACCTGTTTTGACCTATAATACCCTGATTCTTGATGTTTTCATCACCTTCCAAGGGTTAAAACTAATATAAAAACCTTATATAGGATCATCATTTCCACATAAAAATCTTGTCTTCTTAAACCTATGACAATTTCATACTTTCCATGCCTTTTGCAGGTAGCTTGCAAGTCTTCATTTAGTCCTCTCAACCTATTAGACCTTGGGAATGATTTCTCTTGAGTGGTTTTGGTATTTAAGTGATTTTGGTAAGATTTTGAGAGTTAATTAATCTCTATTTAACCTTATAAAAACTTTATTATCCATTTAGTTGACACCATAGCTGTATTTTCTCTAATTCTTCTTGTGATAAGACTGTAGGTGCATCTTTGTAGGTCTAGACTCCTTTTATTGATGTTTTGTCTTCTTTGAGCTTACTTGGCCAATAATGACATTGTGAATAATGTATTATTTTACTTCATGATCCCCTTCATGTCTATAACATACTCAAGTGGAGTTGGATGTTCCTCTAAAATCATCATAGTAATGTTCTTGGCCTCACATAGTCTTCTTATAAGGTGTCCTCTTACTCCATTTGAATGTATACAATTACATACATTTCCATTTTCAATGAAATATTAGTGAATGTGTAGGCTCAGTTGGATGTAAGACGTGCTTTAATTTTTTATATGAATGAGAAACCAATCCCACATTGGTTTCTCCAACATGAAACTCAAGATCCTCATGACCCTCCTAGGTCTTCACTAGGCATAGGATACTCTTCAATCAAAGAAGGTGATATGCTATGATATTTTGTCAATTAAGACTCTTTAAAAATTATCACCACTTATTTCATGCCTTTTTTAGTCTTATTAAATTATCACAACTAAAAATTCATTCACACACCTACCCTTTCTAGTTCATTTCCTGTGCATAGGCCTATAACCACAAAACACATTAAATGAGGATAGGAAAGTTGAGGTTTGAGAACTCAGAGGTGTTTGAACTCTTTTATGACCCTTTAGAGCCTTGATAAAGTAACATTTAAATTCACCAAGATGATCTAATTGTTTTTCTCCTATAGAAACACAAAAATATTCTTGCTTGCATGTTTGGTATGCATCTAGACTCCATCTCTTCATCGTCAGCCTAAAAAAATTGACCTCAAAGCTTCTATAAGTTTTTTAATATGAGTGAGAACATATAATCATTTATTCAAAATCTTATGCATAATTCCATTAAAATCTTCTAAGTACTAATTGTTATCACTTATATTTGTACCCTTTGAGGATATGTCTTAGCTCTCCTCATCTAAGTGGTATAATTGCAACAACTCTAGACTTGTGGGTAGCCTATGAATGAGGTGAATCTCTAGATAGGGCTAGCTCCCTTGATGTACCACTTTGTATCACTACTACACCTAAACTTTGTGAGGGAAAGGAAGAGAGAAAATTGAAATCAAGATATTCTAAGGTATGTGATACACTAAATTTGTTGATGAATACCAACCAGATACATGTTACACATGAGAATAAGTGACTAACCAAATATACACTTCTACAATCCATATCTTCTCACATCAATATTACATTATGAGGTTGTGATGAATGTTTAGGCTAGGAAGAATATAAAAGAGGCTTAGATTGGTACTATTTAGATATGCTAACTCACTCTACCTTAATGCATCACAAAACACTTCACATGCCCTATATGAATAAGCTTTCTAACTAAAAATAGGTGAGACAATGAAACAACAATGTTAAGGAAACTACAAGTCATCACTAATCAAAATCAATAATTAAAGTAAAATAAACTATGAAAAGTCATGTAAGAGGTAAAATATTAGTATTATTATTGATCAAATGGTATGAAAATGAGCAAGGATTTACCATACTCAGATGGAACATAGTTTACAAAGGCCAAAATGGTTAGTTCTTATAAAACTTAAGAGAGAGAGAGAGAGAGGAGAAAAGAGAATTACAAAGATCATAAGGATACTTGTCAATCTGAGTAAAGGAGTTACATATGCATGAGAAGAAGATGTGAAACAAACCATGAAAGGTCAGGAAGCACAAGTTTCACTCCAAGTCATGAAACTCTTGAAAAGTGGCATAAAATTCCTTTTGTTGGCTTAGAAAATTGCCTTCATGATTTAGCCCTATTTAAACTTCCCAAAACTAACTAAGGATAGGTCTAATGATTGGAATGAGAGGAAATTATTTTTTTACATGCTTCCTCATCCATTGGTTTCATTAATAGTCATTTTAAAACCTTTTTAAATTATCCTTGGGGGAGTTTATCACACTTTTCAAAACCCCTTAGAGGCATCAGGCACACCTTAAAATCAACTCACTTGAAGTTTTCCACCATTCTCACTAGCTTGGTCATTATGCCATTTTTGATTGGTTGAGATGAGAGATTTATTAGGCACACTTAGGATTTTTTATGAATTATTAAATGGACATGAGGGGTTATACCGAGTATAGATATTCTTTTCAATGTTTTTCTCATCCCTTGAAAGTCCCTATAACCTGCACAATACACAAAATAGTCAAAATAAGTAGTTATATACCCTATCCATATGGATTATATACAATTCATCTTGATGGGGATTATATTGATAGAGTCCTATATAACCTCCAATATAAACTATTCCATTAGAGTAGTTTTCCATCTCCATTTCCTTCATCAGGTCTTTATAAGGGTTTTGAGTAGTTTTAACCTTTAGTGATGTTTCATAAAGGTCTGACATCACAATCTCAACATAATGCCACAAAATTGATTTTTATCACCATATATAACTCCTCAAACATTCTTGGATTTCCATGAAAATCTTTAGAGAAGATATGAGCATCCAAAGTTACTCCATCAAGCTTATCCTTTCATTTACGCATGCATAATATTGTCCTTGATCCTAAAAATGGATTCCTTGTGGTTTCTCATGAAATAAAAAATACATAACACATCTTTTATGATCCCAAAATAATTCCCAAATGGATTATAATTAATTTCCAAGGCCATAAATGTAAGTGACTTCCCATTTGGCCTTAGACTTAAACCCTACCTAATAGGTTTGATTGTAACCCCTATGCTCTAAGCCATATAATTTGGATTTTTTTAATGAAAAAAGATTTAAAACCTATTTATTTACCCCATAAACTTTCCTCAATAGGTTATAATTATCATCTCAAGGTGGAAGTGAAAATGGTTCTCCATTTGGCTTTAGGCCTAGACTATGCTTGATAGGTTTAATTTTATACTTGAAGGTCTGGGATACTCTGTTGAGCTTAAAACTTTATTTATTATATTTTAATGTTTTAATAGGTTATATATAGCTTAAAACACCTTATTTAAAGGTTAAAACAACTCCTAGTCCACCTTTTTGTTACCTTTTCTCCAAAACCTGCCAGTTTTGACTCTAGGGAAGTACCCTTTGTCTAAGACAAAATAGAGGGTACTTCCACTATTACCTTATACCAAGTGAATATTTTATGGGCCTAATCAAGTCATAGAGACCATATTAAAAAAAATTATCCCCTAGTCAGGTCACTTGACCCTTCAAAAGCTTCAAATTTCAAGACAAACTTCTTAGGGAAAGGACTATATGCAGGATTTTATTTTGTGGACTGTGCATTACCTGAGTAGAGACCTTTATTTTATTTATTTAAATTTTAATTATAATATATAGACACTCATTTTTATTATGAATATTAATCAAGTATATTCATCACTTTAACTCTCTACATACCCCTTCCCATCCTTGAATTCTCAAGACTGTATGCACAAACCTTGACTATGTTAGCCTCAAAACACCACTCATGTAGGTGGAGTTACATGGTTTGACCTCAAATATAATGTATAAAACCTATTATACTTCCATTAGGGTAATTTTTAATTTTTTTATATCTATTTTATTCATCTTCATTATTTATCCATATCAAGAAACTCAAATATTGCTCTCTGCCCCTCACAGTCAACTACAGTTGATTGTGTGGGGTACTATAGATGTCTTTTATATGATATAGGACTTGTTTTCATGAATAATGTATTAATTGAAGTTATAAAAAAAATTATATAATTATAATTTCTCATCTAATGTTGGAATAAGGTCTATCACCAAAGTTATCAAGCTTAGTCCTCAAGATAACCCTACAACCAACTTGTAGGTTGCATTTGTGATGAAAAGAGACCTATAGATGTTTATAGGATGTAATTGAGCTTAGTCATGATGTGTAAAGGAAATATTTGAATATTTGAGGTTATAAATAATATGTCCATACCTTTATTCATCTTGAGTGGGTTAAAACATCACCAAGACACCAAGTTTAAGTCATCATCTGCCTACCCAGTTGTAGGTGCTCATTTTCCTATAGAGGGACACCTATAGGTGTCCATAAAGCTTGAAACACTACATATTAAAATCAACATAATGATATACATAATTTTTTTTACATAAAATCATCAATTGTGCCATTCCAAACATGAAGGTATGTTTCATTTATTCTTTAGGATGTTAAAGGTCATTCAAAACCTAAAACCTATAGATAAGAATGTAGGTTTTTAGTGTCTTTGTAGGCAACTGTGAGGCTCCAAATAGTTAGGCTCCATCAATCCTTTTGTATTTATCCTTGGAATGTTTATTATCCATGCTATATGCTATAATGTCTACCTACCTAGATGCTTCATAACTCTTTTTGACCTTACTATAAGATATCTATAAAAGACCTTAGATCTTTGTTTTTACAGTTTACGGATCTAGTCTCTAAAACTACAATCATCATTTTTAAAGGGTTTCTCATAGTTGCTTATCACCCTATCACCATATATATGTATGTTATTATTTCACCACATGATATTATTTTAAAAATGAACTTACCATGCTCTAAATTCCCTATTCAAAGACCTTCTTAGATCTTAGGTGACACGTGTAGGTGGGCATTCACATACACAGGTAGTGAACATGAAATTTTGGGTAGTGTATAAGATGGATAGGTTCATGATCTCTTCTATGATTTCACCAAATGTCTCAATTCACTCTTGGAAATCTTAAAATATTGAAACACCTATCCAAATTTCCACCTCTCAGCATGACATCATCAATGAAGGCTCTTGTAGGTGCATATGAGCTGTATGCAGACTGTAAGCATGAAATGGAGCAAAAAATGTGGATGGATGGGTTTTTGATCACTCAAAATCATTATCAATCTCTAAAATACCTAATTTTCATCAAGGATATCTTAATACAAGTTTTAAAATAGCTATTCCAATCTAAAAACCTCTTGTAAACATCTAGAATAAAGCAAGTAGGGGGTATCTAATGACTGATTGGTGTGATGAATGAGCTTGTGACCAGTCTTACACTTTTACCTAAACATAAAAATTAACTTTATTCAAATCATAATGACTTTGATAATTGATACACCTTCATAATAATTCCATAAACAAGTTAGACAAGCTCTAAACATGTGACTGCAAGTGGGATTGAGTGAAGAGTTGACTATGACGAATGATAAGACTAAAAGTTGCTCAGAGCATGGTGAGATAAAATCAAACATGGAAACAGGTGATCATATGTACATGAGACCTATGTAAGACCATATTATATTCACATGAGACCTCTATAGAAGACAAACATTCTAGAATAAGGAAGAACTTCACTAAAGTTTCACAATGGTGACACCTTCCTGCAATACGAGACAACTTGCCCATCAAAACACCATGAAACATGAAACCAAGAATGAATATAATTTTATAAGGTATCAAAAATATTTTGGATTCAACCTCACCAATTGGTTTATGTGGACCTATCCAAAATAGAGAAAAACCTATAGGGTGCAAGAAACAGTGAGTAGAAAAACATAATCAACTTTTGAAGGCTGGTTCATAAATCATGGTTGAATAATATTTGAAATATTGTTATGTAAATTTATCTCTATAATTTTATTAATACCTACCAAAATAATTTGACTTAAAACCTCTTCAATTGTCCGTACCAAGAACAAACTTGTTGATCACTTCTATGTGTCTAAAAAGGTAAAGAAGGAGGAGAATGGTTTTAGATAAAAAATGGCACTTCCTAAGTATTTCAAGCATGGAAATTAACTTTAATAATAGTAATATATGTTTCATGGCCATCTCCCATGTGTCACCTTCCCTCATGGGCTGTACAAGTGCCAAACTCCCTCTTTTCAGTTGGTTTCTTGATCTTCAGTTAGATAACTACAAGATTCAGATATATCTGACATTTCTGATAGGTAATCTGACCTCTTGGACATTTTGAATGTAAATTTTACACTTGGACACATTGAAAACTATGCCACTTACATTTATGACCCCTAAATGTCTATTAAATGACTCAAAATGACATATTGACTAATAAGGTTATGATTAAGGCTAAAAAAAAATTAAATGACATCAAAAAACATATAATACACCATATGAAATAATATTAAACCCAATATAAACCTATAAAGATAAAGTTTTTACCTATAGGGGTCCCAATTTGACCTGAAGGGTCAAATTTGGTCAACATTAATGTTGACCTATAGGTTTGTAAACATGTAGGTTAACAAAACCTCTTTTTGGCCTGACGTTGATGAGAACACTAGAATAGATGACTCTTAGGGTATATCACTTGAAATATATCCTTGAGGGTTATTTTGGAGACCCTATGGATATATTGCTACTTATTTGAGAGTCTTTATTAATGAATAACATTCATAGTTGACAAGGATCATCTCAACCACACATGTAGGTTCACACAACCCACCCGTGCATGAATAAATACCCTTTTTATTGAATATCATTTCATCATTGATTTTTTTTAAAGGTATCATGGGAGTTGAGGAAGATTCATTCACTGTAAACAACCTCTTTTCACTCATTTTATGCACAAAACACTTTATCACACTCTCAAACCTTGACTATCAAATAGAGCCAATGCAAATGAGTCTCTCTCAAATAAACCAACTATGAATTTGAGCTTCATGATCCTAAAGTGATATTGAAATGTTATTTTAGACATTATGAGATCAATCTCCAATCACCAACTTGTTTTCATCAATGTTGAGATACTACTGCAAGGAGAAAACTAAGCCCTTGGGGTTTTAGAATGGTTTAGAAGAACCTTATGCTCTTAAAAATTGTTCATAAATCATAGCCCTTAAAACATATAAATAATGCCTAAAATTTCAAGGGAATAAAGTCCTGTATAAACCCCCATGAAAATTAAATCCAAGTCTCTCTCTCCTTTATGTACCATCCTCAAACTAATTGACTTTTCTTGAGCTGCCAAAACGTGATGGAGAAAGGAAGGAGTTTTTCTATCTATTTAGACTTGTGACACATTAAAAAGCATGGATTTTACTTGGAGAAGGTAATAAGACACTTTTCATTCCTTAAACCCATTAAAGTGATCTCTCATTTGCTTCTCAAACTCATAAACCTTATTGAAACTACCTCTTGGGAAAGGATGAAACTAAAACATGTGTTGTAACTACCAAAAATGATCATCTCTAACCATGTGATACCACTTCCCATGTTTAATATGCCTTAAAAGTTTATTTTATATGTAAAAATCACCATTTTGGTCTTAAAAACTCTTGACAAGCCTTATAACATTGTCAAAGGGATGGAATGCATTTGAGAGGATTAGGCTCATCATTACAAACCAATTATGCCTAAGATCACATTTAATGCTTTAATGTGTGATCATGCCATCCTAACAAACTATGTTTTTACTAACCTAGACCTTCATGGATTTTGGCAATGAAATCCTACATAAGGAAAAGCTAGAAACAATCTTTAAAAAATAACTGCTCATTACCTTAACTTCTCCAAATTTACATTAATCTTTCCAAAATAGGTCACAAGACTCTAATGAAGGGGATGAATGATAAGAATAAGGGTTTTGATTAACTCTTCTTTACTAGACCCTGCAAGGGGCCTTGGAATGACCAAATACACTTAATAATACATCTTTTTATTACAAATCCTAACCAATAAACCAATACCAAATCTCTCAAAAGGCTATCAACAAAGTTAAATAAGTCTAGAAGCAAATTTTTGAATTGTACCCACTCATGGTGGCCAATATTGGCTAACATTTGGTAATATATTAAAGTAAATTCCCTAGATCACTTTTTAGAATTTAATTATTGGATTTTAGTAGATTTATTATTTGAAACATATGAAATAGATTTTTGAAACCAAAATTTATAATAAGACAATTAATTCAAAGTTTGGGTTAATGACATGTTTAGAGGAGTTTAATTACAAGGTGAATTTAGAAATAAGGTTAAGTGTTAATTACTTTATTAAATTAATCAAAATAAATTACATAAAGTTTCCAATTAACTTAAGTGGTGATGGGTCAAACCCCACCCTTCAATTGAGTGGAAATCTATAATTAGATTTAGGTTTTCAAAAGTTTCCCTAACCTTCTTTATGGAAAGATAGAAGTCAAACTCAAAATATTTTATCCTCCATTCTCTCCTTTTTATTTATCATGTTTGGTAAAGAGTTGGGAAGGAGGAACTCAAGAAGAAGCACCATAAGCATAATATCCCTTTCTATATATATATATATATATATATATATATATATATATATATATATATATATATATATTGGTAACCACTTTTGATTGGAGCTAGAACTATAAATCACTTTTAATCACCGAAGAAACAACCAGTCTAAGATCTAATCAGGGGCCCCAATTCCGCAAAATAATTTTATTAATGACCACACTAACTCGACAAAATGTTATAGCCCATAGACCACAAGCTGTGACATTTTTTGAGCATTACCAACAACTGAACTTGCCTCCTCTACTATGGACCCACACACATGCTCCATGGGAACCATCACCAACCCCCAAAGATCAAATACGATCCACTACAAGTATACCTAATACTCAAGATCACAACCATCCTCACATGCCTTAGTGGGAGTCAAACCTTGGTGGGATTGGATACATCCAAATGACCCAACCAACTCACCTCCACCTGATTAGCATATTCATTAGATATATTAATTTACATAATATCTTTAGAATTCTTTCATCTTTTCAACATAGTGTAGATATATTGTCATGTGTGTGAACCCTAATGAAAATATTATATACATGCATTTTTTTCATTTTCATTATAGTATTTTATATTATTATTAATGTTTTTTGGTTAAATATAAATTTATTTAAAAAAATAAAAATCTGGGTTGTAGGCTCGACTAGGCTTTGTAAGCTATGGTTGGCATGTGGCTAGTGAACAATAACATAGGGGAAATAGGGTGCAAGCTAGTTGGGCCAAGCCCTTCCCATTTCCTTAAAGGAATGAGTTTGGGTTCAACATAGCCGCCATCTCCTCCCCAAATTTCAATTCCTTTTTTTATTATTATTGTGTGTGTGTGTGTGTGTGTGTGTGTGGGGTAATGATCATATTGTGATTCAAATGTGTGTGTGTGGGGAAATACACACACACACATTTACATATTTTGATCCTATTTTTTATATTTATAAATATTTATTTTTATCTCTAACACAATATATTTTAGATATCTATATATAATCATTTCACAAATCAATTTATATTATACAAACTTAAACAACACACTTTCACTATAGATTTTAATTTTTCCAACCAAAAGAGAGGTATTGCCATGGGTAAGGTCAGTCTCATTTTACATTTTTATTTTTTTATTATGAGTTTTACATGAACAAGTTTTAATTTTTTTTACTTACCCTATATAGATTTAAGATAAATAAAATTCCACTTCTAATTTATAATAAACAATGTACATATTCAATTCCTTTTCATAATTTAGGAGTATTAGGAGAGAATGGAAAGAGGAAGGAGAGAAATTAATTATTTTTAATAATTTGTCATACAAAATTAAATGAGTGATATATATTTGTGATATTAATTTTCTCTAAATTTCAAGGGCAAGAGATACGTTTATTTTCTTTTTATAAAATAATGATTACTCAATCCATTTGTCATAAGGAGATAAGCTACATCTATATGCAAAATGATAGATACCATTCCATGTTTCATTTTAAAGGCATAAACACAAATTTTGCATTCAATCAACTAATAATTTTCCATTCAATAAGTGCATAAAATAATTTGTGAAGAGATATCAAAAGTGCATATTTTCAAGACAAACTGAGTGAAGAGATAAATAACATGTCCTTTTTGTTTTTCCATATTTTAACATAATAAGATTTTCTTTTGATACTATACTAAATTCTATTAAATTTTATAAAAAAAGGGAGAGAAGGAAGAAAATGAGAGAAGAGAGAGTTAAAGCATATAACACTAATTCTAACTTCTCATCTTCATTATTTGATTAACTAGCTCTTTCTTCTACACAAGAAGTATTAAAATAACACTTACCTTATTTCCTTCATTTTCCATGCATGAAATAAGATCCAAAGCTCCATGAAGATATCCACCTCCTTCCAACAAGATATTCCTTCCACCCCAAAATAATGAACCCCCAAAAATTACCAAAAAAATTAAATAAAAATAGAGTCGCATCCCTCTTCCCCAAAACTCATTAAATAAAGGAAGTACCATCCCTTACATGGGTCCTTTCATTTCATAAAAGGACCCATACTTTAATTGAATAATTTAGAGTTTAATAAAAGTAATGTCTTACATAAAAATCAATTTACTTGCACGCCTACATGGACTCCTTACACACATTAATTTAATTATACAACTTCTGAAACACTTAATTAAGTGAGTCATGCCTATTGACTAGGCTAGGATCTTAAGGGTTGTAGGTTTTATATAAAGTCTACTAGGTATCGATCATATCCTTTCTAGAAGGCCTATGAACCCTTTAAATCTATTTAAAATATTATCAATTTTAAGAGTATGGAAATATATGTTAATACATCTAAATTTAATTTAATTAATTTTTCTTCAATCAAGATTGAAACCCTTAGCATAAGGAGTGAAACAAAATTCCAATTTATACACAACCAATAATGACCACACAAAGTGAACACACTTAGTCTACTGGGGAAAATGGGTTTCACATAAGGGTATTACAAATGATCTCAGTCATCTCTTCTCTCTACCAAAGAATTTTTAGCATGGTTACACTATCATGACTCCGTAGGAGCCTTTGACCCACCTTTTGGATGTATGACTTCATGAACATGCAATTGGTTTACTTAGTCAAATAATCAATTTATATATCAAAGGTGACTTAGTAGACTTGATAGGTTTTATGTTAGCATATTTTTGAAGTCACTCCTTGCCTTTACTTATGTTACCACTCTCAATGAAACTATTTTATCTGATCATCTCCCTATTTCCTACTCTTTCAATTTGACACCTTCTCCAATTTCCCACAATCAACTCCCCTTTAAGCTAAATATTTACCATCTCTCTTTCATGCACTTTACTACTCAAATTTTTACTATATTAGAAGCACAACCTTGACCCACTTCATCTATTGGATGGATATTATGGTGGGAAGATATTATGGTGAGAGTAGTCAAGTTTCAAAGAGGATATGTAAGGCTTATCACCAAAGAGAGACAAAATAAATGATTTACTATGAAACATAAGCTTAGTCAACAATTCCTCTATCTTGATGATCATCCTCATGACATATCCCTACATGCTACTTATACCTAAACATAATCTGATTTAAGAAAGTATGAGGTTTTATAGGGGTCAAGGTGCTAAAATATGAGCCCATATTTTTTGGATTAAACATGGTGATCATTAATCCAAATACTTCTTTAGATATTTAAAATATAAACATCATCGTGAAAACATTTAAACCATTATTAGTGAAGATGGGACAAATACCTCATAACATGATGATATCAATGTTTTTTTATTTCAACATTATAGTAATATCTTTTAGGAAGAGCACTACCTTAAGGAGTATGAATCCTTTCTATAATAATTGTTGCAACAATGTATTCCTTAAAAGGTGGGTTAGGCTACTAACCACCTTATTAAGTAACATTTCACTTTAGCATATTTTGAAACAAACATTTGGAAAATGAAGACCAAAAATGCCCCTAGCTTGGACAGGATACTGGTTGAATTCTTCCAAGTTATATGGCCTACCCTCAAGATGGACTTGTTTAATGATTATAAGGAGATAAAGGCCAATGGATCTTTGGGGGTTTTAATTAATCATGCCTTGATCAAATTAATCACTAAATCTAGAAACAAGAATAAGATATGTGGTTTGCATCCCATTACTCTCCTTAATGTATCCTAAAAAAATATTGTAAAAGATATGCTATGAAATTAAAACCTATAGTTTAGGATATTGTTTGCCATGAAAAAATAGGGTTTTTAAGAGGTCAATACATTTTGGATAATCTTCTCTATACATCATAAACCATTTCATGGGTTGAAGATTTTGATCAAGATGCATTATTGGTTAAGACATATTTTGACAAAACATAGGATCAGATTTGTTGGTGATTTATTCTTAAGATGCTTGAGTGGATGGGATTCATTCCTTATTCCATACATTGCATCTAAATTCTCTTCATTAAAGAATAGGCTCAATTCATGGTTAATTATAGCCTCACATAATCCTTTGATCTCTAATGGTCCACTAATTAGGGTTGTCCACTCACCCCCTTTTTGTATGTGTTATCTATTGATGCCCTTGGATATATGTTCCAATGAGATCACCACTAAGAAATTTTGAAAGGCATTACTCTTATATAGGGTTATTATGCTCTTAACTTCTATTTTATTGATGATTCTATCCTTTTTATGTAGAATATTGAACATGAAATTAATAATGCATAGTCTATTCTTGATGTACATACTATAATTTATCTAGATCCAAGCTATTTACCATAAAACATAAGTAATCTTCATCAAAAGTGATCCAAATTTGGCTTGGATCCCTTAAAATTATAATGTCATTCCCCATGGGAAGATTACACATTACTTGGGCATTTCATTTGGCATTCACCTTTCCCTCAAGACATTTGTGGGATTGAATGCTTAATAAAATTTGAAATAAAGTCAAAAATTGGTCTTGTAATTTTTTATCCCTAGAAGGAAAGTTGATTGTTATCAACCACATCTTTTTTCTATCCATGCATATTACTCATCTTTTTGGTTTCCTTTGAAATCAGATTATGAAAAAAATATACAACTAGTTCATGTTTTCCTATGGAGTAACAACTCTAGTAATAAAGGTATGACAATAATATCATAGAATATTTTTACTCATCATAAATCTATAGGTGGGATTGAAATCATTAAATCCACTACAAGAAGGAAAATATCTTGCCATTAAATGGTTTGTAGGAGTCACCCAAGGTACCAAGCCTTAGAAGATCCTTATCAAGGAATGAGTTCAACATGCATCTCATAAAGACTTTTGGACCTCCATTCCTTGGGAGGGAAAAATCCTAAATACACCATTTTTTGATAGTTATATTTCTCTTCCTCTTAAATTTAATTGGGTAACTTGGTAGGAAATGTTCCCACTTCTCTAATGGCACCACCAATCCTTTTGACAAGGATTGAGTAATCCCAAATCTAGTCTTTGGTGGAACTAGGTTATTTAGTCTAATAATCTTCCCCTTGATAATCAACCATAATTTAATGCCAAATAATTTACAAAAAGGCATTAATATGATAAAAACACAAATAATTGGTTCTCTTGGAAATCACTACATCATACATTTGGTATGCCTTCCAAACTCAAGCATGTCTACACTTCTCTTATATAATTGATCCCACCAAAAGTCCTCAAAATTATTATTAGTACTATACCCCATTGGAAAAATTGGTGATGGAAAAACTAAGGGTCCATTTCCATTGCCTTATTAAGGTTTTTCTATCATCTTACTCATCCCCAATTCTGTTTAGATGATTCTCTTAATACCAAGTGGTTTATGTAATTCTGTGACTCTCAATAACAATGTATGGTGAGAAAGATTTGGAAATTCCTTGTTGAGGCTAAATGTTAATTATTAGGTTGGTGAATTCTACATGTGAAACTTCACATTGGCCAAAATATATCCAAGGTTGGGATTTATACAAAATGTAGACACCTAAAACTAGCCACCAATAACCCCTAATCAGGGTTTTGGCCAATTTCCACCCAAAATGCACAATTTGGCCTAAAAACACTAAAACATGTTAAAAGATGTGAAACTAACATATTCAAGTGCTATTTTTGGCTAGGGTATCCCTAAATAGGGTAATGCAATTTATGGGCTAGCTAATTTTGATCAGATCATTTCGAGTCAAAATGCCAATTTTGCATCTAGGTGCTCTGGATTACTCCTTCCTATCAAATATTCTGCACAAGATTCATGCCTTTGTTATTTTTTGTTGGTAACATTATAAATGGGAATATAGTTCCAACTCATTTGACATGGACTTCCAATTCTAATCTTGTCAAATTTTGGACCAATGACAAGGCATTTTGATCAATTTGAGTAATTTGTGCACAAGGTGCCTAATCATGCTTAAGAGCTAATTAACCCAAATCAAGGTCTAAGAAAAAATTCCATGGAACTTGTTGAATATTGTTTTTGGAAATGAATATTGAATATATGCATCATCAGGTGACCTCATTTCTTGGGAAGACATTCCTAGGCCATAAATGCCTCAAATATCAGGATTTATGCCCTCCATGCCCTATCAATGCCTTCCATGATGCCTTGCATGCCTCTTAATTGCCCCTTATTCCAATGTCATGATGAGGATAATTATAAAATTAATTACAAAAATTTAAGTAATCCTCAACCATACATCTCAATCTCAGGATGGATGGTTCAAGTTGATTCTAGACATTTGAAAAAATCTATAAATAGAGAGGCCATGAGCATCATTTCTAAGCTTAATTTGTGCAAAGTTATAATGAAGGATTGTTTCTAAAAGCTCCAAGAAACTAGTGTTACCATGAAAAATTGATTCCCACTCAAGCCAAGCCATAAGCTAAAGGTGTCAAGGAGAGATGTAGGTAGCCAAGCTTCCATTTCCAAGGACTTCATGAGCACAAAGCTGAGTAAGCCACCACTATAAAGGTATTTGGAGCATTCAAGGAAGGTGAAGGAATTATTGTGTTTTCATTCTTTTCTTTTTATTTGTGTTTTTCATTTTCTTTTATTAACTAAGATCTCCCTAGTGTTTATGCCTAGAGATGTTACACTATTAGCATGCTTATTTTATTATGTTTTCATTTTGGAACTAACACCATACTAACCATCCTCTCTTGAGTCAAATTCCTAAATCACATAATGGCATGCTCGGTGGGATAAGACACATCCTACACATGAAGGAGATCATTTTGGAGCTCTAAAATATTTATTTGATCCTTTGAAACTCTTGCAAATTAATTTTCTAACTTTAATTTTCCGTTTTTGTTTGCCACGATTTTACACAGTAATCGACATCGACAAGAATACTGACATTGGTTACATGCTTAACTAACATTGGTTAGCAAAATTAACATCAGTTAGATCTACGTTAGGAAAAGTAACCAATGTCAGTGGTAATATCCAATATCAATCACTATGTTTTTCTAAAAACACAAACCTGAGAGCTAATTTTTCAAAGTTCATTGTTTCAAGCTAAAAAGAGCTTCAAAGCTAAAGGACATGCTAACAATTTTTCTATAGGACCAAGCTAGATATTTTCTCAAAACATGTTTAAATCACCTTTTTGCATGATTAAAAATCAATTAGGAACCTTATTTTGGGTGTTTAACAAAGAATTTAGATGTTTTTGGTGAATTCTTTCAAAATTTGCAACTAAGACCAAGGGGTCAAATGAACACCACCTCACTTTCATTTGGACTTGAAATTGAACACACTTGTCAATTTTTGTTTGCAATAGTTGTTTAATAAAATATTTATTTGGCAAAAAGAGTAATGTTGCATGTATGCTCTTCCATTTTTCCCCTATAGGGAACCCTTGGTATCAAAAGCACCATTCCTATTGCAAATAGCCTAGTCCAAAGCTTAGAAAGAAAGTCATCTAAATCACTTCCCAAAAACTCGTCAAAGTTTGGGTGACCTTGAAAATGACTCTAAAGTCTTTCTACTTTCATTATTTATTTCTTTTTTATGTATCTTGGCTTTCGAGGGGGACTTCATCACCTCCCGCAAGTTCTTTAGGGAAGCTAAAACTTGGGGTTTCACTTGCTGACATTGACTTCATTTGGCTCCTTTAGAGTTATACATGAAATGTAGTGGCACTTTGGACATGCCACTACACTAAGTGAATAGTAGGATGTAGTGGTTACAAAAAGGACTAGACCTTTTTGCAACAAGCCAAGTGATACAGACCCAAAATCTATGCTTTTATTTTGCATTATTTGGCATGAAAGTCATTTTGCAATTGATTCCCCTAGATCATTCGGAAACTTGTTAGATCTTAGACAAATCCCCACATGCCACATAATTATTATTGGTGCAAGATGCACCTTATGGTCCATGTCATAGTATTTTCATTTGAGAGAAAGGGGGGGGTGTAAAAACCCTACTATATAATGCACTTTTACTTTTGGATGAACACTTAAAAAAATCCTCTCAAATGATGTATATTGATGGATTCCAACAATACCAAGCAATCTTGTTAGTTTAGGATCTAAGGAAAATTAATTAGTTGGTCTTGTCCTATATTAAAGTTTTGTTTGGAGTCAAAACTTGGTGTAAACAAACAATCCAAACCAAACACATAATCCAAATTTTCCTTTGAACAAAGAGGCATTATTCTATCTACATGAGATCATTGATTGGCCTTGTTCAAAGGTTCATCAAAAGCTTGAGAGTCATATCATCCACTTTGGTGCAATTATGCTACCCAAATGAGTTCAGACCTTTACCAAAGTTGTTTAAATCTTTCACTTATAATCTAAATTCAGAATTACACCTTTACAAGTTCATAGGGTTGATGTGTTAAGTGGGTTCTCCATTTGCACTAAACTTGAGGGAGCTTAGGTTTAATTTCCAATTTAGGTTGAAGGAAATTTAAAGACTCACAATCATTATCATCACTTGATAGACTTAATCCATTTTGTGTTAAACACTTGCACTTTGAGTCTATGCACCATAACATTTTTTAGTCAGGAAAAGTAGTGTTATGTTGTCAAAATTGTAGGAAAACATCTTTACCTTAGAGATTTTTTGAAACAAACCTTTTTATCACACCTTTTTGGGTAGTATAGCATCATTATGCTGCCCAAAACATTTTGAATATTTTTTCATAGACCTTCTTGCATAGAGTTTCAAATTTGATCCTACATTTTTAGATCTATCCAAGTATGTGTTTATGATCTTTTGTCTAAAACTGTTATACTATTCACCTTTGTCTAGATTTTTTGTCAAAAGAACCAAGCTTCATACTATTTTTTGTGTGAAAATAAACTATTTATAAAGTGCCTTTTGTTTCATACCTTATACTTAGTTGATCAAGTTCATGTCCAAGAATCAAATTCCTAGTGTTTGTTAGAAGTGTTTTAAATCTGTTAGATTAAAAACTTTCATCTATTTCAAAGTCTAGATTTTGATGCTATTTGGTCAATAGTAGTAACACATGCCTTTTTTAAGCCTAGCTTTTGATGCCACATTTGGCCAAAAAACCTAACAACTTTTAAATTCCTAGATTAGACTAATTTGAAACACTTTAACCTTAGAGTTTAGCATTTTGATTTAGGTCCATTTACTTAATTACCTTTGTGTGAAAAATGAAATGTTAGATACTTCACGCTAGCTTGTTTCCTCACAAACCTTTGCATAAACCTATTGATCCTTTTGACAAATCTAGACCAAGTTAGAACATCATCTATTTTAGACATTTTTCTTTTTAGAGTTTATAGAACTCTTTGACCTTTTATCGTAAAAACATTGAATATGGATCCCAACATGTATTCCTACACTCGTATTGGACTCATGTACAATCCAAGGATTAGTAATGTAGTTACACATGAAGAAATAGTGTAAGACCCCTATACAGATAATATTGCTTATGAGATGGATTCTTATCCCTCTTATAATACTAAATCAAGGGCACAAAGCCAAGATCCATTGGCCAACTATTTGGTAAACACACCACTTTATTTAGAATAGGACCAAGAGCAAATCATGCAATACCTAGAAATGATATTTGTAGTGGATGAGCCAGTACTTCAATAGTCATATTCTACTAATATAGCTTCCACGCATGATCCATTTTCATTTGAGTGACATTTTTTAGAGAACAAAGATGAGATTTTGGTTAGAGCCATTGAGGTAGGGGTTACATTTTCAGTAGACTTCCCTCATGAAAATTTACCACGTCTAGTAAGAGTGCCCCACAATATCATTTATGATCAACATGTTTCTTTTAGAAATCCTATGGATCTATTCCAAACAATGTACCAAGATCCTAATATATCTGATTGAGGAAAAAACATCATATAATAGCACTTTAACTAAATGTAGATAGCATATCAAACATATTTGAATCTAGCACGTGATTTCAATCAGATGAACATGTTAAGTAAGCCTCTCATTGACCTAGTTTCTTCAACAGGAGTGTTGATAGAGTTAACTGGATAAGAGAATCTAAAATTTGACCCATTTTTTAAAATTGCTTCAATTAATAACTTGATGCATATGCCCATTATTGAATAAATGTCTTCAACCTCTAAACTAAATAGTGAGCCAAATGTAGTAGATAATGTGCAAACAACATCCAATCTCGATCAAAGTGGTATTAATGCACAAATAACTAGCCAACATGTGGCCATAGTTAATCCTATGAATAGGTCATCATACCAGGGAGTGGGGGTTTCTACACCCCAGCCTCACCGAATTGCTTCCTCAAGTGTGCAACCTATGGGATTAGGTAATAAAACAATGACCAATGTCATGCCTCAATGATAGAATGTGATGAATCTTACTCCTCCTCAACAAGTAATGAGTAATATTCCACAACAATAGGCACAATCTAGTGTATCAATGCCATAGAGGATAAATACATTACCACCTCAATCAAGGGCAACTGATGTTCCACATCACTGAGTAATGATGAACATACATCTTCAGTTGCAGACTAATATGCCAATCTAAAACCAATCGATGACTAGTCAACAATGTGCAAATATTGGTTAATGATAGATGCCAAATTTGTAACTTGATTTCACTTCTTCATAGGGATTCATGTAACAAGGAGGTCCCCATGTTTCTCAGGTACCTACTAGACAATTGTTAGTTCAAAATGTGCGATAAATCTAGAGACAGGGTTTTGGTCCACAAGTTCCCACTCAATAACAAGGTTTGATTAGTTGGAAGCATGCCCCTTTTCAACCATAGTAGGCACGGTATAGTTATATGCTTCCATCCCAATCACAAAATCCTCTAATTCAAACCTTTATCACCAACCCAAACTAGAATATCCCACAACCAAATGAGTAATTTCATATACATCCTAATCCACATATGCGTATTCTTGGTCCATTCCCCAACTAAGCCAATATACCCTAGTAGGTAGCTCCATCATACCTTGGTCAAAGTATTCCACTTGTGACCTCCAAACCATCTATCCAAACCCAAATTCTTTCTCAAACCAATATTCCTTCTAGTTTCCTATCCCAAGAATTACAATAGATGAAGGATGCAATTACTACCATTCAAGCTAGTAAACAAACTAAAAAGTTTGAATTAGATGATGTATGTTCCTATCTATTAAACATGGAATATTTGTAGATAGCATTTCCTTTAGGATACAAACCATCAAAATTTGATAAATATAAAGGGAAAGGTGACCCTAAGGCTCATTTGACTGATTTATTCATCGCATGTCAACCAGTGGCATATATAAAAATATACCTTTTGTTGTTGTTTCCAAGGAGCTTGGTTGGACAAGCCTTGGAGTGGTTTTTAAAGTTGCCCAAGAACTTAGTAGAATATTTTGATGATCTTTCTGATAAGTTTGTGCAGCATTTTTCCTATAATCTCAAGCATGAGATTTATTTAGTGGACTTAATGCAATCAAATCAAAAAGTTGGTGAGAGTTTTGCAGGTTATTTATAGTGGTGGAGAGCCTTTGTAATCTATTTCATCCATAGTTTACCAGATAAACAATTAGCCACTGTCTTTACCAAAAATTTACATAGTGAGATAGCTTATCATTTGGAACTACAATGTGCACATATGTTTAAGGAGATCATTGATAAAGGTTTGTTGATCGAGATGGATCTCATCAATAAAGGAGTCATTAAGCTTAA
Organism: Torreya grandis; assembly: GCA_037957365.1. Taxonomy (NCBI): domain Eukaryota; kingdom Viridiplantae; phylum Streptophyta; class Pinopsida; order Cupressales; family Taxaceae; genus Torreya; species Torreya grandis. Next base: position 860,239 of record JARHVA010005777.1, read on the forward strand.
TTAAAATAATCAAAATCAAGGTACTAATCAAGGAAATGACCAACATCCTATCTAAGTGCAAGTATCACAAGCAATGCAGGTCAATAACCATGAAAGACCAAAGCAATTCAACCATAATAGGAATGTTGTGGGAAATGGAGTAATTGAGTATTATCATATTAAAATGGTGCTAACATCATTTGCACCACCTTTTTAGCTTACTCTTACTCAACTAGTGCAGCAAGTGCAGAAAGCAAAACCTGCACAACAAATTCATCAACCTTTACCATTATAAACCCCTCCTCTTAGGAGAACCATGCCTACACATCGTGTCTTTAGTGACCTAGGAGAACCTATTGAATATATATTTTACAAGCTTGATACCACTAATATGATTAATTGGCTTAGACCAAAGCATTATCCATAAGGCATTCCTTATCTTGATTGGTACCGTGAAAATGAATTTTGTGACTATCATTGGGTCAATGGGCATAATATACAAAGATGTGACCAAATCAAGTATTTAATTGAGAATATGCTAGATAATGGGGAGATAAAATTGGATAATGGTGCTTCCAATTCTAATAAAACTCTTGGGATATATCAAAACCCCTTTTCCTAACATAACAATCAATAGCAGTAGAATGATATATAGTAACAACAATGGCTAGTGAAGTAATCAAATCAATAGTATCAAAATCAAAGTTCAAACTAGCAGAACTAAAAAAATTAGTAGTAGAACCCACAATGAGAAAATAATGGACAAAACCAAGGTCAGAATGATAATAAATAACAAACCTACCATGTAGTTGCACATGACTACAATAGGGTTCTAGGTCATGTTGTAAGGGGTAGCATTAATACCATCTCCATTAATCCTAGACCAAGTACTAATCAGCCTAGACCATTGCTAAATAATAATATTATTTAGCCAAATCACATAGATAATTCAAAATGCATACAGGCCAACCAACAAACTAAGACTTCCCCTTTTGGACCTTATATCAACAACTCATTCTTGCCATGTGACCATATGCAAGTGCACTGGTCACTAAGACTCGCCCTATCTAGTCCCACACCATTTCCAACATCTTTTGGCAATAATGGTCCAATATTTAATTGTGATTGTGTAATCAAAACCTAGAGATCAAATATTACTATCCTAGGCCCACAACCATCTACCACTTTACCTATCATCCAACCAACAATTTAGCCTCAAAATAAACCATTCACTACTAACCAAGATAAGAAATTTGATATTATGGAACAATTACAAAAGACACCAGCACAAATTTCTATTTTATATTTGCTATGAACATTAAAAATACATAAAAACATCTTGAATGAGTTTTTAACCTAATCCATGGTTGCTAGTGACATATCCCCTAATAACTTTCAAGCTTTGGTTGGACATCTAGCTCCAGCCCAACAAGTCACATTCAACCAAAGTGATATGTCTTCCCTTGGCCTACTCCATAATAATTCATTGTACATATAAGTTTATATGATATGACATAAATTGAAACATGTCCTTATCGATAATGGATCAGGCCTCAACATAGTGTCTCTAAATCTCATCAAGCTTCTTGGATACACAATGGAAGATCTCCAACCAGAAATAATAACCATCAAAGCTTATGATAATTAGGAAAGAGAATCACAAGGCACCATTAGTTTACCATTTATCATTGGGCCTTTGACCTATGATACACTTTACCATGTGCTTTATCTTGAGTTATCATACAACATGCTTCTAGGTAGGCCTTGGCTACATGAGATTCATACAATCCCATTAACACTACACTAATGTATCAAGTTCTCCCAATTAGGGATGGAAGTGAATATTATAAGAGATTTACACTTGTATAAACACTGCAAGCATCTTGAGGCTGAATTTAAAATCTATAATTATCAGTATGATATGAATCCAAGTTTCAAGCAGGACAAAGGAAAAATATCCTTATTGATCCTTCACCAAATAATTGCATAGATCTTAATACCTTGGATTCCCTTTCCCATATGCCACCTCATGAAGATTCTAATCATTTCACCATTTCAGATAATGGATCAAGAGAATATGTGACCCATGATATGTTTTGTATTGCCAATCTTCCTTAGAATCTGAAAACCTTCGGGTGACCTAAAGTCATCCCACATATGCATTGGCAACAAAATAAAAAGATAAAGGACTTATCACATTTGTACCAGCATATTGCCTAGAACCTGACCCTCTTGAAGTGGATGATTCATGGTTATACAATGATGACCATGTTGATTGTTATAAAAATGCAAAGCATCCTATTCCTAATAGGATCATGGAGCATCACAATTATGAAGGAAGAGGCCTCAAACCAAATCAAAAAGGAACCATTGAGCCAATTTCCATCACTAAGTATGAAAGACCTTATGGACTTAGATTTAAACCACCTAAAGGTGACCCCACATATCTTACTGAAACTCCATCACCAACGACTAGTGATGATGATGTTGATAGTGAAGTATAGTTTGATCATAGCCTCACCTTTGATAACCTAGCTAAAACAAACCTATTTGATAAAAATGCCATTTATATCCTTACTTTGGCCATTCATCACAACCCTTTGCCATTATATTATCCCCAATTGATAGATTGGTACCAACAAGAATCTGGTTTGCCAATTGATGAGTTCTAGAATGATGAGGCATTCTATGATTTCTTGGGCCTTAGAGACAATGTTTTGTTGGGAGATCACAAATCAAGATTCTTAATTACATTGGATCCTATAGCCTATTTTGGAGAGCGAGTGAACACCTTTAGCCAAAAGCAAATAAGTAAAACATTGAGGTCCCAAAGTGAAAACCTCTTTGAGGTGCTTTCTGACTAGGGAAAAAGTAAAGATAAAGGCTAGTCTAGAGGTGAAAACCTATTTCAGGTGCCATTAGGTGGGGGTGTTCATTCTTCTTCAAATTTAGATTAAGAGACCACCAATGAAGAACTTACCTATGAATATGAGTTTAGAATTGAACAAAAACAAGTATTTGATCAAATTCTCCAAAAAAATTTGACTATTTTTGTCACATGGCTAGATCTTCCATTAGGGGACTCAGAATCATCATGCATAGAATTTCAAGAGCAAGTCCTAACAGAGGACCCTAACATAATTCAATAGTTCAAGTCATTGCCTAATATCCTAGAAGATGGTTCAAACCTTCTATTTGAAGTTGCATAGAGGTAAATATCAGGTCTCTATCAGACTTGCAATGGATAAAATTAGGTGCATCCCTCACTAAGGAGGAACATGATGTCTTTAAAGCTTTGTTGAGAGAGTTTGTGGATATTTTTGCATGGGCTTATTATGACATGCTAGGTTTAAATCCTACCTTGGTTTTACACCACCTTATGGTTAATCCTGATGCTAAACTAGTAAAACAAAAGCTACGTAAGATGCATCCTCATATTGTTGTATTGGTAAAGAAAGAGATGGAAAAACTCTTAGAAGTAGGATGCATCTAATCCATTGACTACTCAGAATGGATCTCTAATGTGGTACCTATTAGTAAAAATCTTGAAGAGATCAAAATCTATACTAATTTTTGAGACATCAATAAAACTTGTCCCAAAGATGATTGTACCTTGCCTAATATCAACATGATCATTGACTCCATGGTTGATTATGAAATTCTTTCACTCATGGATGGATTTTTAGGATATAACCAGATCATAATAGCACTAGAAGACCAACATAAAATAACATTCACAACTCCATGGGGAACATTTTTTATCAGGTAATATCATTTCACCTTAAGAATGCTAGAGCTACATATAAAAGGGCCATGACTGTCATATTCCATGACATGATGCATGATATTGTTGAAGACTATGTCGATGACATATTAGGAAAATCCAAAACTAGGACTAACCATCTAGAAGTGTTGCATAAGATATTTGAAAGATTATGAGAGTAAAAAGTTAGAATCAATCCAAAGAAATGTGTGTTTGGTGTAACTTCAGGCAAACTACTTGGCTTCATTGTGTCTCATAGAGGTATTGAAGTTGATTTGACTAAAGTCCATGCTATAACCAAGATGCCACTGCCAACCAATTTAAAGCAACTCTATAGTTTGCAGGGTAAGATCCAGTAAATCTATCACTTCATCTCTTAGTTATTAGACAAGTGTCATCCATTTACACACCTTTTGAACAAGGGAGTTGCATTTCACTGGGATAATCATTGCCAAATAACTTTTCAACAACTCAAAGACTATATTGTTAATCCACCTATTTTATTATCTCTTATGCCAGGGAAGTCATTCTTATTATACCTATCAGCTACCAATCATGCTTTGGGGGCACTCTTGGCTCAACATGATGACAAAGGAAAGGAACACACTATATACTACCTAAGCCATACCTTGGTTACATATGAACATAATTATGCACCTATTGAAAAAGCTTGTTTGACCATGGTTTTTGCAGCTCAAAAATTGTGCTATTACATGTTGAATAATAAGACCATGGTCATTTCAAAAGTATATCCACTCAAGTATCTACTATCTAAAACAAATTTTCAAGGAAGAATGGATAAGTGAATCATGTTTCTCAGTGAGTTTGACATAGAACATGTCAATCAACAGGCAATCAAGGGATAAGTTCTTATAGATCAACTTGCTGAAGCACCTATCATAGACACACAACCACTCATGTTTCAATTTCCTGATGAATCTATCATGACTATCATTGACAAACCCATTGAGAAGTGTCCCTAAAAACTATATTTTGATGGTTCATTCACTACACATGGATCATCGGTAGTCCTATTATTTATTACACCATAGGGGGATCTAATCCCTAAATCATTTAGAAACAACTTTTCTTATACAAAAAACATGGCTGAGTATGAAGCACTTGTTGTAGGACTTTGATAAGTAGTGCAGTGGAATATATCTCATCTCTAAGTTTATGGTGATTATTAGTTAATCATCAAACAGGTCATAGATCATTTTTAGACTAAGTATAACAAACTAGTTTCATATAAAGCCATGGTCAACACTCTTAAGCAACAAATTGCCAATATTTAGTTTGAGCACATACCAAAGGATCATAACAAAAATGTAGATGCCATGGCTACTATTGGCTCTCTAATTTGACACATAGATAAAGCTAGAGAGTATCAGTTCCTCATCAGGAATTTGTCAGCACTACCTTATGAACTTTAACCATTGTGATGATTTGTGATATTGTTGGTCCTAATTCTATCTGGTACTTAGACCTTTACAACTACCTTCATGACCAAGTTCTACCACCTAACCTATCTCACAAACAAACCAAAGCCTTCATTCATCATTCCACTCATTATACTTTAATTAGATCCACCCTTTACCATCACAATTTTTATGGAACTCTACTTCATTGTTTAAACTCGATAGAGTCTACGCTAATGTTAAGAGAAGTTCATGAAGAAATATGTGGCACTCATTCTAGTGGGGAAGTCCTGTCCAAAAATCTTTTGCTTATTGGTTATTATTGGCCCACAATGGATGTAGATGTCACTGCATATGTAAAAAAGTGTGATAAATGTCAATGGCATGCTAATCTAATTCATGCCCTAGCAAAAACTCTAAAACAAATGTTGACACCAGGGCTATTTTCTACATGGGGACTTGATGTCATTGGAAAGATTAACCCCACTTCCTCTGATAGCCATAAACATATCCTTACTGCCACCGAGTATTTCACTAAGTGGGTTGAAGTAATACACCTCACTTAAGTGATTGGAAACCAAATTTCCAAATTCATCTTTAACCATGTAATTTTCCACTATGGTATCCCCTCTAAAATTATATCTAATAATGGAGGATCATTTAAGAAAAAAATATAGACTAGTTATGTACTGAATACAACATCACCCAACATTTTTCTATAACATATTACCCTCAAGGTAATGGCCAAGTTGAGGCATCCAACAAAATTATTTTCAAAATTCTCAAAAATATTGTGAATGATGTCGGTCGTGATTGGCACCTCCATATATTCCCTACCCTTTGGGCATACCATACCAATCATCATATCCCTATAGGAGCCACTCCATACTCACTTGTTTATGGCACTGAAGCCATCCTTCCCATTGAGGTTGAATTACCTTCACTATGCATCTCTTTCAAGCATGTCTTAGATGATCATGACTATTGAGTAGCTCACCTACAAGAGATAGATCTACTTGATGAAAAATGCACAACCATGTTCAACAATCTTCAAAGAATCAACTCAAAGGCCACTATAATCAGCATGTTAAGTATAGAATATTTAAACTTGGTGATCTTGTTTTTAAAGAAAACTAAAAGAATACCATGGCTAAGAAGCATAAATAGAAATTCAAACCAAATTGGATAGGGCCTTTCATCATTACTATAGATTATGGATCAGGAGCATACAAGCTTGCCACACCAGATGGAGAGGAGCTTCATGAGCCAATGAACATTATTCATCTCAAGTGGTACTATGCTTGAGCGTTAAGGTGTATTTTATATAAAGACCATTTAAGTTATGCTATTTTATCACTATTCTTTTTTAGACAAATACCATCCTTATATATCTTCTTCACTGTATCCACTTTCTACTTCCATTCTATTGACCCAGTGTATTCTAAAGCCTAGCATGTTTGACCTTGGTTTTTATAATTAGTTACACAATTTTAGCACTGAGGTATTTGATCAGTTCATCAGTTAGTTTGAGTACTTTAGATAGAGAGTGTATTTTGGGATAGTGTGATAGAATTTTTAATAATTGCATCCTTCGTTTGTTATTCCTTTCTTACCACCGATCATGTTACTAATTATAACCACCTTTGGGAAAATTAGTACCATTGATCTATGTCATTGTGTCCTAGTTATAACTACCTATGGGCAAACTAGGGGCAACATTATGCCTTGACATACCAACTTGCCACTTCCTATTGCACACTGTGCCTTTTTACCCACTATGCCTATTTTATTTAAATTGACTACTATACTAGTCGAGTTCCTCCACTGTAAGGGTAGAACTACAGTGACTTGAGGTCCTACTCTGAGACTATGTAAGTAGTACTCAATACTTGTTGAGGTTAGCTTAGTCACCCTCCTCCCCACACTCTCACCATTTTATGAGCAACCTAAGCCATGCTCTCACCATTTTTTGAGCAACCTAAGCCACACTCTCGCCATTTTGTGAGTAACCTAAGCCACACTCTCACCATTTTATGAACAACCTAAGCCATGTTCTCACTATTTTATGAGCAACCTAAGCCACATGCTTGCCATTTTTTGAGAAAACTAAGCCACACTCTCACCATTTTGTGAGAAACCTAAGACATGCTCTCACCATTTTGTGAGCAACCTAAGCCGCGCTCTCACCATTTTGTGATTAACCTAAGTCACGCTCTTGCCATTTTTTGAGAAACCTAAGTTTGAACGTTCTCACCATTTTGTAAGCTTGAACCAATTAGTGTCTCATCATTCTTTATTGAGTTGAGATACTTCAAAAAATTACAAAAACATTTAAAAAAATATTAGAAGAGAACAAAAACATTGACCACTCCTTTGCCTTAATGATTTTGGGAACCCTTATTAAGTTATAAGAAAATCACTTGTCATTTATTTTCCCCATCTTTATTGGACTTTTTCTCTCATGCACTTGCCATTTTGCAAGACCATTCCTCTTCTTCTATCACATCCATTTTATTTGTTTTCATTAGTTATTGCATTCTTTCCATTCCCTAGGAGAACTACATTTGGATTGAAGTTTTTTATTGGATAATACATCCATGAAACTATGTAGACAATGTCCACTTACCTAGTGTATATGGAAACAACTCATCTACCCCCTTTCTTTTCTTCTATTCCCCCATTTTGTTTATTTTTTAAGTTGTCACCTATTTTCTAGGGGCAATGTTTGTAGGGTTTCTATTGCATTATTTATTTGTTTGTTTTTGCTTATTTTTTTTATTTGTTTGCTTTCAACACTATTGCCTTGATTTAGTTTATGTGTGTTCATTGGGTGATTCCTTGCCCACACTTATGCTCAAATCCATCCATATTCATATGTTTACATTGTCATCATGGTTTCTATCATTGGTGCATTATTTTCTATTAAGTATTGGATTATGAGAGTCAGTCTTTATGCATATTTTGGCCAAGTCCTCATAATGTTATACCATGATGCCTATTGACATGTGCTAAAATAAACCTTAGCTTCAAGAAGTCTATTCCGCAAATGGTAGTCTCTTTTTAGCACCAACATATCAGTTCACTCCCAATCATATCCCAAATAGAATAATTAAACATGAAAGAATTTTAATCTTTATTAGTTTGGACGAGCATATCCCTACTAGTAGGTTGTTTCAATTCATCACTACCCTCCGTGTTAAGTTATCATCCTCCTCGACTAAGTTTATCATGTTTTTCATAATCTGAGTCCAATGATTATAACCAACTATAGGTAAATCATTGCACACCATCCCACCTACATTTCTTAAAGATTATAACCACCTTTGGGCAAATTATTGTGTTGTCACCACTTTACTTTTTTTTCCCATATAGGGGCATGTTATTACCTTGTTTGTCTATCCTAACTGGGTCAGCTCCATCTTCTCAATGATTAAAATCATCTTTGGGTAAATCATTATGTTATCATACCATGTTGCCACTATCAAGATACAATGCTTATAACTACCTTTGGGCAAACCATTGTATACTGTCCCACTTTCATTCTCAATGTTTTTGGCTACTTTTTCAATAGCATTGTGTTTTCACTCCATCATCTTTCCTTTCTATGGTCCCCTTGTTTTGCTTCTTTCTTATTGAGGGACTGGTCACCAACCCACTTGTGACAACCATTCCCTCGAGGGGGCATCATACAATTAGTTTATCATCATTACAGTTGTAGGCATATAGGATATTTTCATTATTTGAGAATATGTTACTATGCTTATAGCTTTCAATACCTTCCCAAATAAGGGCAAATTGTAGAAACTTCAAACTGGCCACTAATAACCTCCAATCAAGCTTTTGACCAATTTGCATCCAAAATGCATAATTTGGCTAAAAACACTAAAATGTGATAAAAAAATGTGAAACTGACATATTCAAGTGCCAATTTTGACTAGGGTATTCCTAAATGGGGCAATGTAATTTATGGGCCAACTAACTTTGATCAAATCATTTTGAGTTAAAATGCCAATTTTGCACCTAGGTGCTCTGGATTGCTCTTTTCTATCAAATCTTCTACACAAGATGCATGCCTTTGTTATTTATTGTTGGTAACATCCTAAATGAGAATATGGTTCTAACACATCTAACATGGACTTTCAATTCCAATCTTGTCAAATTTTGGACCAATAACAAGGCATTCTAATCAATTAGAGTAATTTGTGCACAAGGTGCTTAATCATGCTTAAGATCTAATTAACCCAAATCAAGGTCTAATAAAAAATTCCATTTAAACTTGTTGAATACTTATTTTTAAAAATGAATATTGAATATCTACATCATCGAGTGACCTCATTTCTTGAGAAGACATCCCTAGGCCATAAATGCCATAAATATCAAGATTCATACCCTCTATGCCTCATCAATGTCTTCCATGATTCTCTTCATGCCTCTTGATTTCCCCTTCTTCCAATGTCATGATGAAGATAATTATAAACTTAATTCCAAAAATTGAAGTAATCCTCAACCATATATCTCAATCTCAGGATGTGCAGTTTAGGTTGACTCTAGATATTTACAAAAATATATAAATAGAGAGGCCATGAACATCATTTCTACGCTTAATTTGTGCAAAATTATAATTCATGATTGGTTTTAAAAGCTTCAATCAACTAGTGTTACCATACCAAACTGATTCCAAGCCAAGCCAAGCCATAAGCTAAAGGTGCCAAGGAGAGATGGAGGTAGCCAAGCTTCCATTATCAAGGACTTCATGAGCAAAAATCCGAGAAAGCTAACACTACAAAGGCATTTGGAGCATTCAAGGAAGGTGAAGGAATTATTGTGTTTTCATTCCTTGCTTTTTAGTTGTGTTTGTATTTTCTTTCGTAACTGAGCTCTCCCTAGTGTCTAGGCCTAGAGATGTTATGCTATTAGTGTGTTTATTTCATTTTATTTTCATTTTGGAACTAACACCATATTAACCATCCTCTCGAGTCAAATTCATAGGTCACACTAAAAAATACACCTTTTACCCCATCCTTGAAACTAATCCTTACCTATGATGGCACTGCTCATCTTCCTCTCAGCTCTAGTCCTCTTTTATCTCCTCTATTCCAAAACTCTTTCCTAATAATTTCAATATTTTTTTGCCTTTTAGGCATTCCTTTTTCATCCACTCTCATAGTCATATGGAACACTTATTGACTGGTCACCCTTTTTCACATTAGGAAAAATCATTGTCAACAACTATACTTTGGGAAATGTACTTTACTAGTTACTAAAAAAACTCATATTATGTCCTCTATTTGATTATAATTGGAAGAAATCAACATTGGGAATCACGAGCTACATACTATAGTCTAAAAGATCAAGGAAAGGATCAAACTACTGAAAAAGAGAGAGGTACAACATTATCATAGTCTCGATTATCTTAGTTTGTTCTAACATGTTTTATTTATGGGGGTTGTTTTGTATTAGTTGAATTTTTTCCCTATGTGGGAATTTTGTATCTTGTACTCATTTAAAATTTTGATTATTGTACTTTTCCTTTGATTAAAATTAGTAGCATTTTCAAAAAAAAACAATTATGTATGTTTAATGTAGTGGGTTTATTGAGGACGTTGTGATTCCTATTTTTATGTTTCAGGTAGTTTCATGCAAGTTGTTATTTTAAAAACTCTAAATAATAAAATTTCTCTAAAATTTATAAAATCCAAATAATAATTTCTCTCCTAGAATAGTATCTTTTAAGAAAAATAATATCATATGGAGAAATAAAAATTTACAAGTGTAGAGAAATTTAATGGTTATAACACTTAAACAATCTTGATGTAAACTCCTACAAATTTACTACTTGACAACAACCCTTAAACTTTAAGGCTAAAACTACAATGCTCAAATTTTATTTACTTACTAATTTATGTTTTTATATTGTAGGTGAATTTTAAAAATAAAATAAAAATATTTGTGGAACCTTAGGGAAATTGTGGTGGTTATTGTTCTGGTTGTGTAGTGTATTATAGTGATCCTTACCCAAATAAAACATTCTAATCATCAAGTAATGTTTAATTTTATTCTACTTTGGAGGGGAAAAAAAGTAGTGGAAGAATCTAGAATATATTATTTGACTCTTTCTGGGAGCTTGGGTCTTGATTGGAGAAGATTTTAACACTATTACTTCCTTAGAAGATCAAACTGGTGGTAAAAACAAGCTTGATGCTAATTCAAGTATTGTATTGGAATACATTTATTCTCTTAATCTTATTGGAATTAAGCCTTGTAATGGTATCCTAACATGGATCAATAGGAGACTGGGTAATGTTTTCATTGCATAGAGGTTGGACATATTTTTTCTTGACTAAGGAGTTCCTTGTTAATGGTAAAATCCAAAAGTATTCAATTTCAACAATGCTGGATCAGATCATTAATTTTTTGTGATAGAAGTCTAGAATTCTCAATGCTTTAAATCTCCTTTCTATTTTCAGTTGATGTGGCTTCAACATGTTGATCTCAGGAAAAAAAATTAGCACTGGTGGATGAAAGGTAAGCCTCATCATGGAGCTATTTATTTTTGTGCAGAAGCTTAGATATGTCAAATCCCAACTCATGAAATGGAACCGGGATGAATTTAGGGATATCAAAGTTAAAAAGAAAGAGATATTTAATAGATTGGAAAAGGTTGTTGAAACCATTTGGTTGACCACTATTAATGAGAAACTTAAGCATGAGGAACTTGATTTAATCAATCAGTTGGATAAATGGAATCTTAGGGAGGAAATTATGATGAAACAACAATATAAAATCAAATGGCTTAAAGAAGGGGATAAAAACTCAATGTTTTTCACAAATCCATTTTGATGCAAAGTTCTTTCAATCATATTTATTCTCTTGATCTAGATAATGGAGTTCCAAAGTTTTCTTCCCATGGTATTTCTAATATTGTGTTCAATTTATTTTCTCATCTCTTTGTTGCTGTTCTTTTGGATATGGTGACACAACAACAAATTCTCTAAGACATTCCCACTCTTATTTCTATGGAGGACAATTTTTATCTTCTCGATAGCATTTTTCTAATGAATTAAGATACATTGTCTTCAACAAGAGTAACGAGAAATCCCCCAAGACAGATGGGTTTCCTATTGAATTTTATCAAAATTTTTGGGATATTATTCAGGGGGACTTGTTAAAGGTTGTGGAAGAAGCCAAACAAATAAAGTTATTCTTAAACAAATCAATAAAACCCTTATTTCTTTAGTTCTAAAGGCATAGGAGGTAATAAATATTTTTGGCTTTAGTCCCATTGCTCTATGTAATGTTTTGTACAAAATCATTTCCAAAATGATCACTAATAGATTGCAACCCCTCCTCCATAAAATTATTTTCCCTAGAAAAGGTGGGTATGTCACTGGTAGACAAATACTTGATGAGATTATGTTAGCTCAAGAAGCTATCCATTCTATACAACACCAAAAGACTCTGGTTATGCTTATAAGGTTGGATCTCTCCAAACCCTATGATCTAGGGTTGAGTGGGCCTCCCTCTTAAGAATGCTCAAGTGTTTTAATTTTTATGAGGATTGGAGTCTTTGGCTGAAAGGATATATTTGATTGATTTCTTTTTTAGTTATGGATAATGGTTGTCCCACTAAGTCTTTTGGAACCTCAAGAGGCATTTGGTAAGGAGACCCTCTTTCTCCTTATTTGTTTATCATTATGGCATAAAATTTGGGTAAAATTATTGCTAGAGATAAAGAAGAAAGAATTATTGAAGGTGTTACTCTTGTTAGGGGTCTTATGTTGATGACATATTTATAGTTTGGTGGATGATTCTTCCATGATGGGCAAAACTACAACTCAAGAGGCTTCAAAATTGTATAAGAAACTATAACTTTTTAAGGCTAAAACTTGTCAAATTATAAATGAGAATAAGTCAAAATTTTATTTCTTTCACACTCTCCTAAATAGGAAGTTATGATTCTTAATAGAATTCAATTTCAAAAAGCTTCTTTGCTAGTTATCTACCTTGGTGTTCCCTTAAGGGAAAGTAAACTTTCTAATTGGAGCTTGTTAGAAATAGGATGATAATAAAAATTTCCAAGTTGACCAATAGATGGATCTCTATGGAGGGACGAATCATCTTGATCAAGAATGTTCTACAAGCTATTCCTATTTATTTCTCTTCCATTTTGCATGTTCCCTAGGCCATCTTCAAATAAATTGATCAAACATGCCACAAGTTTTAGGGACCTCACCTTATTAAAAAATGGTTTTTGGTGAAATGGACTATGTTTTGTCTTTGCAAACAAGGAGGTTTGGGTTTTCATTCGACTCAGCTAAATGGTCAAGATTTAGCTACTAAGATTTATTTGTGTCTTCTTCAATCTTCATCTCAAATTTAGGTGCAAACCTTAAGAGCCAAATATATGGAAAATAAACTTTCCAATCAAATTGTTTGGTTTTCCCTTTCCTCGAAAGGATCTTTTGTGTTGGTTGTCTTAAAACCTAGTGTCTTTAATTAAGAACAAGTTGTTTTGGATCATCAAGAATGGTAAAAAAACTCATTTTTGGATCAATTCTTGGGATGGTTATCCCCTTCTTATCACATAATATCCCCATTTTCATGGGATCATGGAACATATGTATCATGAAGATTGGATTATGGTTTCCAAGTACTCAAATAGGCCCAATAGAGAATGAGTAATTGAAAGGAAATGGATTTCTCCTAAAGCTTGGTTGATTCAAATTTTGTTGGAATAAAAAATCCAACTTCTTCATATTCTTAAAGACAAAGATATTTCTTGCTCATATGAGGAAGACTTATTGGCTTGGGGAGGATAGTATAATGGAATCTAGACTTTGGCAGATGGTTATCATTCTCTTTGTCATCCTTCAATTCAGCCTCTCAAAAATATTTTAAAACTTTGGAGTCACAATTTGTGACCTAAAGTTAGTTTTTTCATCTAGCTTCTTCTTCATGGTAAAGCTCTTATGGGAGATCAACTTATGGAAAGGGGCTTTAATGGCCCCTTTAGATGTGTTTTATGTAGGGATCATGAGGAAACTTTTTCTCATCTATTCTTTTTCTGCCACTTCATTATTGAGTAATGACAGTTCTTAGTGAGTCTTTTGGGCATCCCGTGGATAGGTATTTTGTCCATGATTCAACCCCTTCAAGATTGGAGCTATATTTTCTAGTTTGATGTCTTTTCTAATCAGATTCTTTGGGCTAGGGTTTCTTTCATCTTATGGAACACGTAGGAGTGAAATGCTAGAATTTTTAAGCAAAGGGCTATGGATAGTGTTTGGATTTGACAGAACACTCTTAATAATATTAGAGAATCAATCATGCACTTGATAAAATACCCTACAACTTCTCAGTGTGAGATGTTCATTCTTTAGGCTCTTCACATTGTTCCTCACCCCCCTTCCCTTGCCCCTCTCTCAATTAGATTCTAATGGCAAGGGTCATTCCTTTATTCCAATCTCAAACTTCAATAGAATTCATACATATGGCACTTCGAGGGGAAATCCTAGTTATGCCAACATTGGAGGAATTAGTAAGGATTTAGAAAATTCTATTGCTTTCTTGTTTTTGTTAAAATTAGTATTACCACCAATAATTTAGCTGAAGGGCAAGCTATTGTCGAAGGTTTTAAGACTGCCTGGCAAGATGGATAGAAAAATATTCAGTTGGTTGTTGACTCTAATTTTTGGATTAAGCTACTCTCGGTTCCCAGTTCTAATAGTTCTAAGGATTAGAGAATTTTTAGAATTCTCCACAAAATTCAATTGCTCCAAGAGAAATTTGACAGGGTTATTTATTCACATACTTGTCCGGGTTTCAATAAACTTGTGGATGCACTTGTTAATTGAGCTCTTGACCAATCTGAAATGAAAAGTTTTGGTCCTCCTTCCTTATGGTCACTGAGAAAGGTAATTAATGAGCTCTTATGCATGCTAGCCTTATACAATAATAGAACTAATTGCTAGAATCTTTGTGAGGTTGTTCTTTCCTCCTCAGTTAGCTACTGTTGGTTTTGGTTTTCTTCAACTAGTCATTGGCTTCCTCTCCATTGCTTTTTGTAGTTGTGGGGCGTGCTTTCAATTCTGGGCTTGATTGAAATTTTATTGGGTCTTCTTTTCTATCTCATTTTTTGCATGAACCATAAGGTTTCAGTCTTATTGGTTTTCTTGATCATTACAAACTGAAAGGGGCAGGTTAGGGGCAAGCCTTGAACGATTTTGGTGGAAGAGATATCCCTACCTCCTTAAGTTTTATCCAAATATGACATCTATCCTGATATGTTTTCCACAAAACCAAAAAAATGTCACTACAAAATATGAAATAGTAAGATGAAAACCAAAATAAAAAATAAGAGTAAATGTCCCTGATCGTACAGGCAGGGTTGATGCTTCAGTCTCTTGAAATAATTGTTTAATTAATTCGGATAAGGCGCAATCCCATAACAACATTCGTCCCTTTGATCCTTCAATGGCCGCTTCGCCGAATTTCATTACATCACACGAGGATTCTGTCGTCTGGTTTTCTTCAATTTGTTTTTATTTGTGCGAGGAAGACAAGGATTTACGCTATCAAGATAATACTTAGCGAATGTTTTGTTGTCGGACTTACCTACAGTGATATTGTAGGGCCTCCTCATGTTTTCCATTTCGTTACGCACACAAATAAAATAAATGAATTCAAATCAATACTGATATATTTACAGTGCAGATATATTGATATTGTCTTCTGACATGAGCACTACTGTATACTGCATATTTCTATAATAAGCACTCACTTTGTAGTAATGATTACTGGGTTTTTGTTTCTTATTAGGGTGTCTCATTGCCTATATGTAGGGGGGTTTTGTTTCTTATGAATTGAATTTCATCCATTATCATGACTACCAGATATGTCCTCTAGCCTGAGATGGTATATCACTGTTTCAACCTTTCAGCATTAAATTATTACAGGTCTTATGTAAGTCTTTGTTTCAAAGATTTATATATTTTGATTGATCATCTCTTCCAACGAATAGGTTTGAAACATATACGGATAATTATGTATATCACTGTTTCAATTTCTTCAACATAAAATTATTGCATGTTTTTGTTTAAAAGGTTTACATATTTTGATTAATCATTACTTCTAATGAATAAATTAGTCACTGATAATTATGTATATCACTGTTTCAATTTCTTCTAACATAAAATTATTGCATGTTTTTGTTTAAAAGTTTTAAATATTTTGATTAATCATCACTTCCAATGAATAATTTAGTCTCAGACATTATTTCAAAAAATTTACATATTTGATTGATCATTACTTCCAATTAATAGGTCTAAGACATAAAAATAGTTAGGTATATCATTTTTTCTAACTAATAATTCTAAGACATATAGAGACAGGTATATCATTTTTTCAACCTTTTCAGTATAAAATCATTGTATGTTTTTGTTTTAAAGGTTTATATATTTTGATTGATTATCACTTCTACTAAATTGGTTGGGATATACACAATCAAATATATATTGTTTAACTTTTTTAACATAAAATCATTGAATATTTTTATTTCAAAGGTTTACATTTTTTATTGATCATCGTTTTTAAAAAAAACCAGTCTTGAACAGATTCGAATAGTTAGGTATATCATTATTTTAACATTTTCAATATAAAATTATTACACGTCTTTATTTCAAAAGTCTATATATTTTAATTGATAATTGTTTCCAACAAATCAATCTTTAATTTACCAACTCTCCCACATCTTATCAACCTAAAAATATATATTATCAATATAAATATTTGATTGAAAAGCATAACTACGCAGAAAAATAATAATAATCTATGGAATCTCCATTTTTTCTGCTGATTTAAGACATGATAGATTTAACAAATCAGCCCTAGTTGAGCACTCCCATAATACGAGCCATTATATTTGTCTTGATAATGCTAAAATTATTGTCAAAGTGGATCACTATACTAAAAAGAAAATTCGTGAAAAGATTGAAATTGAAATGAACCCGGATAATGTTAATAGAGATGAAGGCAAAAAATTAAGTGACATTTGGAAACCTTTACTTCATCATCTTCTTCAAAATAAAAAGAATAATTTTGACTTATCTTAATCTTGGCCGACTCCTTTAGGTTGATGAATAATTTTTATTATTTATTCTCCCTTTGGTTGCTTCTGTGTTGCATTATTATCTTATCAGCGCCTATTCTCTTAATAACAATCCATGAGTTTGGATTGAAACATTGAGAATAGATTCTTAAAAAATGCAAATTCCATAAATTATTAATATAAATATTAAAAATCAATTTTAAATAAATTGAAATGATTTATTTAAAAATAATTATTAAAATATTTTAATAATGAATATAAAACTTCAATAAAAATTATTGTGTTTTTTGAAAGAAGGCAATGAGATGAAAGAAGTAAATAGAAACAATGAAGTTATAGTTAATAAAAATAATATTAAAATATGATTTTTTTTTTTAATATAAACTTTAAAGTGGAGTATGTGAAATGAAAATAATTGTTTTTATATATATTTTGTTTATAGATTTATTTAATAAAATATTATTACTTATTTTATTATTATAATTTAAAAATAATATTTATAATATAATAAAAAATTTAAATTGAATGTAAAATAAGGAAAAAATACTTAATTTTTTTATATTGATTTAGTTTAAAATGTTTGTTTTTTTTAATTTAAATTTAACAAATAAAAATAATTTATAAGAATAAATTTTAATTTTACTCTTTAAAATATAAATAATTCATCTAAAAAAAGAGTAGTTTAAATTATACTCTTTATAATTATAAAGAATTGATAAGGCAACTTTTAATTTATTCTAAAATAATCAATTAAAAAAATAAAAATAATGAAAAAAAATTTGGCTGATGACTTGTTTAGCTGGGAGTTCACCAGTGTACTTGCCCCTTCTATGGCCACTTAGGGACGCTCCCTCATCTCTTCTAGTACTATTTCAAATCTCAAATGGTTTGGGCTTAGATCCATGATCTTTTCAGGCCTTTCAAGTGTGAATTTTTCATTTGGCAACATATCCTCATTGGCAAAAAACCTGTCATGCCCTTCATTTATGTGTAAGTTTGGCATACTTTCAAAGTAAATATTCTCTTCTAGATTTGAAAAGAAAGAAATAATTATGTTTAATCATGCTTCTACTAATTGTAATGTTTCTGCATTGCACAAATGTACTATCATCTCCAATGTTCTTTTGTAGATTCAAGTCCAAGCCAATAAAGTGGTTATGGAGCTAGGGTACCTTTAGGATCTCTTCTCATATTGGAGAGATGCTCCATGCACTATGGCTCAGGTTCTGCATTCTCCACCCATGGATCTTAGATTGGATGATAGAGTGCCACTACCACCTTGAGGTGGGCATCGTCACAATCATTCTAGGCACCGCTCTCACAGTGGCACCTTATACTAGCACATTTCCCCTATTGGGCAACAATGAGGGTGGTAGTCACTACATCCTTCCCCTGTTGGGTAGGATGACTGGGGCACTCCTCTTCCACACCCAGATGTTTGGGGGGTACCACCTAGAGGTCATGCAAATGTATTGGATAAGTTACCCAAGCTCTCTTTGGCTATCTCACCCACTCAGACACGTTCTTAAAGCCCAAACTTTGAATAACAATCTACCATCTTTTTAACTTACAAATATGGTAGATTGGTATTTGTAAGTTAAAAAGATGGTAGATTGTTATTCACAACCCATATTAATTAGCTAGTGGTTTCTATTTTGATTATCAATTTTTTAATATTAAATATATTTTAAAAAATAATTTAGAATAAGAAAAAAATCAGATTTGACATAATTTGGTATTCTTAGATTGAACTAAAATTAGCCCACTTCATATGGTGCCTTGTCTATCAAGGTTTCTTGTTTGGAGAGTGGCTCTCTGATATGAGCATTGTTTTACTTGAGTATCTTGCCTGCCAATGGCTTGCATCTTTCAAATACCTCTTTTGGTTTCACTCACAAGCTCAATTGGCTTGAAATCAGATCCATAAATTATTCTAACCTTATCACCTTGAGCCTTTCTCTTGATGGTTTGTTTTTTTTAGGGACTCGACCAATTGGCCAGCATCTATTGCTTTTATGTGGAAATTTTATAAATCCATCATTCTTTAACAATTATGAAAGGTTAGAAATAATGTTATATTCAATAATAAAGAATGCTTTTATGACTTTTTGTAATGAATCATTCCACCAAAACCTTGAGGCATCAATGATTCTACACACCAGGTTCATAACATCCCACCATGTTCTTAAAGCCCAAACTTTGGGTTGGATTTTGTACCCGTACATCAAGATTATCTATATGTAGGAGCTCCATATGAGCACTATTTAATGTTAGCATGGTTATGACCTATTATGTGACTTAAACCTCGGTGGAGGCATGAATCATCACACCAAAACCTTGAGGTGTCATTGAATCTGCACATCAAGATCACAACCCTTTTATAATAATGACAAGGTTTCTATTATATATTCAAATTGCATGTAGATTCAAGCCCAAATAGACAAAGTTGAGATAGAAGTTTACCACCTCTACAAATTGATGGGTCATTATGGGATTTCTCCCTACACCATGAGTTGTGTGTCACCAGATAGGTTACCCCATAAATGCCACAACTACCTTCTAGGTGGCACAAAAGATGGTCATGTAGTCATGGCTATTTCTCCCCTCACTTTCATTTGAGGGGGTGGGGTTCACCACCGTCATGTGGTAAATATGATGTAAATCCCTCTTGTAGAGGTTAGGGTAAATTTTAGTGGTGAATATTTGTTAATTTATGAATATTCTAGTTTAGGGAATTTAGATTTGGTAATTATTATGAGTGCAACATAGGACCCATTTACCTAAAAATTTTGGA
Organism: Torreya grandis; assembly: GCA_037957365.1. Taxonomy (NCBI): domain Eukaryota; kingdom Viridiplantae; phylum Streptophyta; class Pinopsida; order Cupressales; family Taxaceae; genus Torreya; species Torreya grandis. The sequence continues at coordinate 880,299 of JARHVA010005777.1, forward strand.
TGTCTTTTTTTTAGGGGTCAGTTCGCCAATGATTTAAAATAATTATGAGGTTATCCATGTAATTCACTATGTGTGTGTGTGTGTGTGTGTGTGTGTGTGTGTGTGTGTGTGTGTGTGTGTGTGTGTGTGTGTATTATATATATGTTCTCAGAGGTCACGAACTTACCATCGAAGTATCTTTCTTTACCGTATTATAAAAATATTAAGACTTCATATCAGACTATGTCACTTGACTGCTTTCAATAAAAAATAAACCATCCAACAACAAGACACCACCCGACAGTAATCTAATGCCCAAAAAAATTATATCACATGATACCAATCGAATGATCGACAAAACTATACCATGCAATGGCAACCTGACACTCAATGACACTGTGTCATATGACCATAACATGGCTTCCAATAGCACTATGTTGCATGATGGTAACCAGATACTCGGTAACAATGTGTCATGTGATGACAACCTGATGCTCGATAATAACATGTCATGCGAATGCAACCTAATACTCGGTAGTAATGTGTCATGCAATGGCAACCTAACACCTCATAGCACTATGTGACATGATAGTAGATTATCATCTTGCAGTACTGTGTCACATGATAGTAGTTTGATGCTAGGTAGCAAATGAGAACCTGACAATGTTAAATGACTCGATAACAAAATTATGGCATCGAGAGGTAATGGCAAGGGTAAAACACTACATTAAATACCAAAAAAATATAACATCATATCTTATTTTAGAAATCTAAGAAAGAAAAGTGTGTAAATAGCATGCACTACAAATATAGGTAATTTTGAAACTTTTTAAAAAAAAATCAGTTAATTTTTTTGATTGTAGAATAATTAGAAAACCATTTAAATGCAAAAATTGACATGGATAATGACACTATTTTATTAGAAAGAATTAATCTCAATAAATTTTCACCACTCAAATAGTTTATTAATGACATGCCACCCCTAAAAGACATTCCTCTAGGCACTTCAAGAGAGAATTGTAGTTTTTTTTAGACACCAAAATTTGTTGAAAATTTTACTTAAAAAATTTGATGGAGAAAGAGAAGTACATGGATAATAGGAAGGTCTTTTCAAGTTGACTAGGCTACAAAATATCCATTTATAGAACTTGTAGAATCAGAAAATAGTAATGAGCCTCCAATAGAATATGGATGTACAATTTGTAGTTGAAAACTTAGAAAAGAACACAAACTACAACTTAAATTGGACACAATTAAGAAACATCATGGAAAAATATACATATCTATGAAACACCTAGAAGGATAGATAACAAGAATACACAACTAGAAAAATAGAGAAGAATGCTTGCATATAAGTTATACACATGAATATAAAAATGATCAAAAATGATAAAAACATCTTTTTGAAAAAGGAGGAACAATCAAAGCATAATTTGAAAAAGTTATGCAGTCCAATCTTAAGGCAAAATATATATAGTTCTCTACTATTTTCCATATTTAAAAAAAGGGCAGACCCATTTCCATTTTTTTAAATTATAAAATTTTGTTTCAATATAATAGGTTTCTAGATATTCCACAGTCATATTGGTTAGATAACAGTGCTTGGAAAATGATAAATTGTCTAGCCATTATTGAGAAGGAAGATTTGAAAGAAAGTGTTAAGAGATCATTGTTTATCTCTCTATCTATCAGTGAGGTCACTATAGTTGACAACACAACATGGGTTTGTTTACATGTGTATACTTTTGAAAACTATTCAAGGCAATCTCATTTTTTAGTTGTCCATAAAATGGTAGAAAATTGAAATGTCGAAAACCTTCACAAATTGGTTGTATCCAATTTAAGATAGAGAGATGAGATGGATGATTTGTACATAGCTATGAAGTTGGTGTGTGTTGGATCTAATGGTTATTAGTGATGTAGGGGCATAGAAGCGATCTTTATGTTCACCTTCAAACAATAGTTTTTCTATTTATGATTCTAATTCATTTCATGGCATATAAGATGAATCTTGTGTACAAAATTTTTAGCACATTCAGTAATGTTGTAAAAGTAGAATAGCTTATTTATGAATTACATGCTTACGTGTCAAGTAACCCAAAAACATTTACGGACTTCTATAAATTTATAATTGGGGTGACAGATGGAAAAAAACTATTGAAAGATGTTGAAACTAGATGAATTTCCATGTATGAACCTGCATGCAACTTTTTTGAGGAATACCCATCTTTGATAGGTTTTATGTATAAATATCATAGGAAAGTTGACAAACCAAAAGATTTTATATGTTGTTTAACATATATCAAAACTTTACTCACATTATGTGGTATTTTTTCAAGGCTGAAGGAAATCAACTATTCAATGAAACATGCCTAAGAGAGATCTTTCTATATTGTTGACTTCATACATTTGAGGAAATGTGTGTGTCAATGTTTAGATGTATTATACACATCAAATAAAAGCTTTCATGGACCTATTTTTAAAACCTATAAAATTTTGATAGATTTTTAGAATCTAAAAAGTTATTTGAAATTCAATATACATGATCATCTTTGTGTCATGGTAAATGGCATTGAGATCCCAATGCTCACATGCTCTAGAAGAATTGAAGTTGAACCTAAAGATGTGTCTATGACATGTGTACTATATGATGTTGTTTTATCAAAAACATAAATTAAATTAAGCAAAATCTCACAAAGTTTATCCACTGAGATTAGATAATATTTTCAAAGGGATGAGTTGTTGGAGGGCATGGGAGTTGTGAATCTCATTTTTTGAAATAGTGTTAATAGTCAAGAATAGATCAACAGTTTATTTCAAAAATACATGGGTATATTGTTTATGCATTTTTATAAATATGTAGATGTGAATGGAGTTTAGATTAATGTTATTTTAAATAAATAATTATTGACGTCTCAGTCAACCTAGTTTGAGATTACAATGATGGATCAATTTTAGTGTTTAAGTGACCCAATAAAAAATGGTACCATTACACGTCTATGGAAAAAACTTTATCCAAGTAGTGTCTTACAAGAAAGTATTAGTGAATAATTCAAATTATATGAACTTGTTTAAACAATGATTTTGGGTTTTGTAGAAGATGAGCGAGTGTTTAGTACATTAAACTTCATGAAGTCAAAACTTAGAAATAGATTGGATAAAAATCTAGAGACTTGTTTGAGACTATATGTTTCACATTATTCTATGGACAAGTTTCCTCATGATAGAGTAATGGTAACATGGAGTTCTCTAGTTGAAAAAAAAAGGCATGAGTAATATAGCTACCAATGTAAATGATATGAAAACTAAGACTGAATACAACACTGGCATGGTAGATACAAATCACACTTATGATGAGTAAGTTTCTCGAGGATTATTTCAGCTACCCGACTTTTAGTTTGATAAGTATAACGATTATTATTTTTAAAAATATTTCATATTCTTTCATCTTAAAATAGATTAAATTATGTAATCTATTTCCTATATCTTACAAATATGAATATTATTCAATACATAAGAATTATTTGTCTTATTACAATTATGTGTATTTCAAATAGTACTTCTATATCTTTGCAATGTATGTCATTCAATAAGAAGCAATCATAATTCTAATTAACATTGTATAGAGTATTTCATTATAGCATTCATTGAAGCATATAAGTCTTATGTGTAGACATGCTCGGTACACCATAGGACACTAGTTCTCTTGCCATTAAAACTCCAATTATTAAGATTTGTTGTTTTCATTATCTTAATTATCTATAATAGTAATTTTGAGATCATATACACAAATTTAATACATGCATAAGTGTTGAACCAATATTATTCTATTGCACATTTACATTAGAACCATTACAAAAATATATAAGAAATAATTTTCCTATAGTTGAGAATTGCATATTAATAAATTACACCACAATCAATGCATTCAATGCTACAACTAGTAAAATAATATAAGAATGCATTCAATGCTACAACTACTAGAATACTATAATAATGAATTTAATGCTACAACTACTAGAATAGTATAATAATGCATTCAATGATATAACTACTAAAACAATATAATAGTATAATAATGCATTCAATGCTGCAACTACTAGAACATAATAACAATGCATTCAATGTTGTAACTACTAGAACAGTATAACAATGCATTCAATGCTACAATTACTAGAACACTATAAAAATTAATTCAATGATACAACTACTAAAATAGTATAACAATGCATTCAATGCTATAACTACTAGAATAATATAACAATATAATAATGCATTCAATGCTACAACTATTAAAACATTATAACAATGTATTTAATGCTAAAAATACTAGAACAATATACCAATGCATTCAATGATACAACTATTAGAATAGTATAATAATGCATTCAATGCTACAACTACTAGAATAGTATAATAATGCATTCAATATTTACTTTGCTTTATCTCCATACAATATATAAACTTGAACACAATACATTTTAAATATTTAAATTATATAACCAGAGTATTTGAAACAACTGTAAAATATCATTTAATAAAATAAGTGTTTTAAAAAAAAACATGATATAAATTATTTGAAACATTATAAACTATAATTTTGAACATTATAAACTATTTGAAACAAATTAACATTTTTTTGGAGGAGACTCTCCAACCCCTTGTTGCTTGGCATCACCCTCAATGGAAACCCCACTATCTTGACCAGCCTGTGTATCCTCCAATATCACTCCTTCCTTCTGAAGATCCTTTATAGTAGAATTCATATTTATAAGAATTACCCTCTCCTCATTCATTGCATCATCTATTGAAAGAATAGTTGGAACTGCATCTATTTTTTTCTTCAATAAAATGATTGGATCCATCTCATGCTATTTAATTATTTTCTTCAAAGTGTTTTTCTATTTATTTAATAGAAGAAGCTTTTCATTCAATGCAATCATTGAGGTGATACTTTTATAGGCATTTTTCAAATGCACAATAATAAGATGTGATTCTTGATTCAAATTTTCATATTTTGCCTATAATTAACAAATAATATATCAATTTTAAGTACATACAAAGTTTAATAACTAAAATACATGTTATAGATAATAAAAACTTACTACAATTTTATCCTTGTAAACATTATTAACATAAATCAATCTAGATTGAGCTTGCTGGAATAAAACATCAATCTTTGAGGGTTCATTTTGAACAAGAAAAAATAAATTCACTCTTTGGGAGTGGTTGTGATAATGGGAATTGATTTATTTGATAAGTTAATTTTTCCCTTATCTCCTATTATTTTAAATCATTAAATTCATTAATAACACCCTCCCTTAGTTTAGTAAGCAAATTTTTTTAAACTAGATTTTTCAATGAAAAATTAGTGATGAAATCATTAGAGATGTTTAAATTATCAGTGTGGGGTGGGGAAGCTGGGGAAAAGGTAGATGTAGAAGGAACTTCTATACACACATTAGCAACTTGAATAAAATTATGTGGATTAAATCCACCAACAGTTGGATCCCTACTTTTGATCCCAAGAAACTCTTCATCTAGATCAATTTGATGCAAATATGTAAGACCCTATTCACTAGAAATGCTACCAACAATGAAATTGAGGAAATAAAAAATTTGTAGGGTTCCTCTACTATGTGCAAGGAGGGAGATGTTATTTCCTCTTCTTTGAGTCTAGATGGATGGTGGGGGTGGTGGCAAACTTCTCGGTCTCCTAACAGATGTTGGGTGGATTGAAAACCAAAAAATTATTCAAAATCAATAATTTTGAAAGCATAAAATTAATGCAAATTCAAATCAAATGTGTTATTACATGTTGGGGTGACTGCTTTTCCATTCTATTTGTCCTTGATGGAGTTTCCTCTGCCCCTCTTATTGTTCTTGTGGGAGTTGGCTCTTCCCATATCATTGTCCTTGTGGGAGTGACATTGGTGGTTTCACTTATAAAATGAGTAATTTATCCAATTGATGAACTACCCAATTCTAAAAAACTTCAATTAAAAAAGAAAGTTGTAAGGTGGAAAACATTGATTATGTTGTCGGAAGGAATCCTCAATGACAATAATTAGAGATTCAACTAAAAAAATAAACAAACCAATATGATAAATTTTTTTTATTCAATAATACAAGAAATAAACATTAAAAGAAATTTGGGGGAACTTGGAAGTAGAGATAAAACACAATCACTTCTTGGGCATTTAGCAATTCGAAATGAATTAAATGAAGACTCCATAGATTGGGTATTATCAGAGCCCTCTAGAGCATGCTAACCTTTAGATGCCACATGTTTTCTTGTGGCATATGAACAGACTCTTACCTATAACAACTAGTAGGCTAATTTTTTTTAAAATTTGAAATATGTATTTAAAAAGAGAGGAGACTATTAGGAAAACTAAACTTATCTCTTGTACCTCAATAGACAAAGAATTAACTTTCATTTTTTGATGGACGGCAATGGGAATATCAGTATTTTGTATATCATATAAAGCCTCAAAATACAAGGCCAAAATATAGTTGGAAGATGAAATGGTGCAAGAGTCTTTCAAAAATGCAAAATTCAACTCAACCCTAATCCTACTGGATATAACTATGCACCAGTCACATACAACACCCGATAGAGAACAAAGAATAAATAGCCTAGAAGGGAATATCTAATTGTTTTCCCTATGAAACAATTTTGGCTTGGAAGAAATGCATAATAAATTTGAGAAATAGATTAGCAACTTTTTAATCGAGATTACCCTTCGATTTTGACTATCTATAATGAAATAAAAAACATAAAATTCAATTAGGACATCAAAGTAATTATGATAAATGATTCAATAATAATTAATAAATGCTAATTTATTAATAAATCTAACACTTACCAACTAGGTCTATGGCCACTTTGTTGACTGACTCCAAGTAGTTTTTGTTAGCATCAGATAAGACAACCTTGGTGCTAACAGGGCTTGCATTGCAATGTGGAAGGCCTATTAAATTATGAATATCCAATGGAGAGGTGACAAAAGATATTTTTTTATTGTTAAAGTGAACATAAAATTGGCTTTCAGTATGGTTAAAGTATGTAACCAGAGATCATAATAGGTCATTGTTAATCATCATGTCATATTGAGACATTTGAACTAGGCCTCTGAGTTCACATTTATCTATCCAGTTGACATAGGATTCTAGCTGCTTCACCATTTGGTAGAAGTTTGGACATAATAGATTCTTGAAAATAAAGTTCTAGATACTTGTTTTAGTTTTCATGGATGCATAAGCCATTGAAACTTTGCTCTAGATTTTGAAGTAGTAGCAGGTGAGCTTAAAAAAAAGTTAAGATGACAAAACTTTGAGCAAAGTGTGAAAATGAGGGAACTATGGGGGTATTAATAAGCCATGAGGGGAATTAGAGCAACCAATTGGCATGACTAGTGATAGACAAAGTATATTATCACTTGATAGAACTAGGTTGCTCAATAGCATAATGACACATGATAACATAACATTATACGACAACATGGTATTGTGTGTTAACATGGTTACAAGTGGTAAAATAATGATGAGAGGTGGTAGTATGATTGTGTGAAGAAACATGATTTTGGGTGGTAACATGGTACTAGGCAGAAGGATATTGTCATGCGATCGCATGGTAGCAGGTGGTACCATATTGTCTCATGACAACATGTTACCAGATGGTACCATGTCTCATGCAACAACATGGTATTGGGTGGCACCATGTTTTCATGAGATAGTATGTTACCAGGTAGCACCATGCTATTATGTGTTAGTATGATGCCAAATGGCATGATGTTTTTGGGCATTATTATTCTATTGAGTGGCAACATGGTGTCTAGTGGTAGTATGGTGCTGGGTGGTAGTGTAATGTCACCCAAAAACATATGATCATGTGATAGTATAATATCACCTAGTAGCATGTTGTTATATGACAACATAGCACCACTCAGCACCATATACCACTAGGTAGCATGTTTTATTTCATGAGTATAATGTCACCCAGTGGTTCAATATTACCTGATTGCATAATGTCATTTTGTAGCATGAAGCCACCTGACACTATGCTTTCACTCAGTACCATTGTGCGTAATTATGATTACAGTCACCCTTGCCTCCAATAGCATAATGCCACCAAACAACATAATGTTGCTTGGTATCATAATGTTGCTTGACCACATAATGTCACATGGTGGAATGAAGTCACCCAACACCATGCTGTCATCTAGCACCATAATGCACAGTGTTGCATACAGTGTCATTGTCATCCTAGGCTCTAGCTGGATGTTGTCAAGCAGTTGTGTAGAAAATAAACAAGGCAATTTACCCCTCTTCTACACACTCAAGTTTGACAATGCTACAAATATGATTTACCTAAATAAACCTAAGGAGTTTCTATCATGGACTCTTAAAATGAACCTTGGTAGAGGCTCTTTTATTGACATTGTTACTTAGTCACAACTAGTTGATGGTTGGGTTATTGATATGACTATAGAACCCATAGACAGCTAGGTGGCTTTGAATCCTCCTACCATAAATCCTTTTGTTTGGATGACTTTTCCACCCAAGGATGATCTTCCACCTCTTCCCTTGGGTGCTCTAACTTGTGCTTAAATTCCATGATGTAGTTTATTTTTGAGTGTTGTGTTTTATCTAGCCTTATTTTATGTTCTCTATTTTTCATCCATATTTTGAGTTAGGTCTTTTCCTCTGATATGGAGTTCAAGCCATGCATACCAAATGACTTCTTTGTTATGTAACCTTCATGTATTATTTTTATTTTGTGTTAATATATGACTAAAGCATTCCAATAGTAAAAATAAAGAAAAATGATGTCATCCCTCTATAACAAATAAAACACATTTCATAGAAGACCAATATGAATGAAATTACATATTAGTAATATAATTTCCCTCCACTTAATAGGTTTATAGAAAACTACCTCAAGAATGGTTTTGAGAGGTGTCTTTTAATCCATTTTTTTTTACAATTTTATTACAAATGTAAATATGGTTAGAGGTTAAAAGTTCAAATTTTTTAATCGTTTACAAATATTAGATATTAATATTGAGAGATATCATTTTCGAGGTGACAATTCTACTTATGTCATAAATATTATATAATATAAATACTTTAAGAATGATGTATCTAATTATCTTTTACATAAATCTATTTAACATATATATTAGTTTTATCTTTTTATAATGATATAAGATACCGTCATTACATTAACATCATATAAATTTATATAAATTAATATTTTATAATAAATATAAATGATACATAAAACTAAAATATTGAAAAAATAAAAGTATACTATAGACATAGACATTAAAAAGCTTGTGAAAAAGACAATAAAATCATTAATCAATAAACACTTTAATATTAGTACTTTTCAATAAATTTGAAATAATTATATTTAAAATATTCATACTAATTAATCATAAATTTCTTAATAATAATTTTAAAAATATCTCATATGGAAAAATTCCCTCTTTATTTTAGATATTCTAAAAATCATTATATAATTACCTATAATTAAAATCATCACAAAATTTTGTACAAATAAAATTTAAATTTACATTTAAAGTGAAATATGTCAAATTTTAAGATCTTGCTAAATAAATTTTATCTAATTAAATAATTATCCAATTTCCAAATAAATTTGGTTGATTATTCTTATGGTTTGTGTAGACACTTTATTTTTACCACTTCAATGTCATCATTATTAATCATACTAAGTTTCTGCATCAATGAGCAATTCAAGACCAAATATTTAAAATATCTAAAATCATCAAGATAACTGTTAGTTGTATCCTGAATCATGATAACACATCCCTAATTTGGAAAATGCACTGCATCATGACAATAAATTTATCAACAACATTCCATACTATCTGATTCCTTTACAAATATCACCTTAGTTTAATTAAAACAAATAACCAATCAAAAGGGAACATTAAAAAATGGACCACATCATTCTAATTACATTTTATTGACTAATTGACTTTTATTAGCTAATTAAAAATCACTAATGTGAAATTACATGGAATGCACATAAATCATAATTTATTACATCACTCACTAACTTGGCAATCTAAAAATACTAAACTTACACCCTTTTCCAATGTAAATTTAATTCAAAAGGGATGGTGAGAAAGCAAGGTAAAAAACAAATCCTTATGCAAATAACACTAAAATCCAAGAAAAATACTTGTCTTACACACTCCATGTCATAACATTAAATTCCCATATTTTATTGTAGGATTGATTCTCCACCATTAATATCCATCTAAGATCAACATGTAAACACTATAATTTCATATATTATATATAATGTTTTAGGTGTTGTAGGCCCTTATTATTATTTTAATCTCCCAAATATCACTATCCTAAAGTTTAGTTTATTTACCATTAGTTACCTTGTAATTTGCTTTTATAAATTACCTTTTCACCTCCCTAATGACCTAAATCTATTAAAAACCTAGGTAATTCTAACCTTTTAACCACTTTACCCACATATAACTCTATCCCAAAAAAATTCATGCTCATAAACCCAAATTTACCCACAGTTGGAACAAACCAACATGGATAAAACCTTTAGCTACCAAATTGGGTGAATCATGATAACACATCCCTAATTTGGAAAATTCACCACGTCACAATAGTAAATATATCAACAACATTTCATACTATCTAGTTTCTTTACAAATATCACCTTGGTTTAATTAAAATAAATAACCAATCAAAAGGGAACATTACAAAATGGACCATATCATACTAATTACATTTTATTAACTAATTGACTTTTATTAGTTAATTAATCAATCACTAATGTAAAATTACATGGAATGCACATAAATCATAATTTCTTACATCACTCACTAACTTGGAAATTTAATTTTTTTTAAATTTTACCCTTTTCCAATGCAAATTTAATTCAAAAGGGATGGTGAGCAAGCAAGGTAAAAAACAAATCCTTATGCAAATAACACTAAAATCCAAGAAAAATACTTGTCTTACACAGTTCATGTCATGGCATTAAATTCCCAAATTTTATTATAGGATTGATTCTCCACAATTAATCTCCATCTAAGATCAACATGTAAACACTATAATTTCATATATTATATACAATTTTTTAGGTGTCGTAGGCCCTTATTATTATTTTAATCTCTCAAATATCACTATCCCAAAGTTTAATTTATTTACCATTAGTTACCTAGTAATTTGATTTTACAAATTACCTTTTCACCTCCTTAACCACCTAAATCTATTAACAACCTGGGGAATTCAAACCTTTTAACCACTTTACCCACATATAACCCCATCGCCAACAAATGCATGCTCATAAACCCAAATTTAACCACAATTAGAATAAACCAACATGGATAAAACCTTTAGCTAACAAATTAGGTGAATCATTGCCGAATTTCCCTCGATCAGTGTTGATTCTCTGGTCAACAGTGATCCATTTATACCCAACCAACCTTTAGCTTAAAAACCAAAAGTTCTAAACCTCAAAACATTGATTGTATTTTTGGGAGAATTAAAGAAGACCTAACACCACTCTATCTAAATTCTACTACATACAACTTGCATCTGCCATTACAAGCTTGAAGGATTGATTGCAATTGTGAGAAGGAATTCATTCTACTTCTAAAAAAGTTCAAATTAAGTGCTTATCTTGTTTATTTCATTTCTTATTAGTTTCTTTGATTCTATTTGCTTATCCAACCCTTACAATAAAACATATATCCCTTTGTGTCCTTTTAGTATCCTCTACCATATTTTTAATTTATTATAGTTTTAGACAAAATCGATGCTAATTCATTCTGAATCACCACTGATTCTATAGAATCAACACCGATCCTTCAAGATCAGCATCGATCCACTATACCTATTTTTTAAAACCTGAGCCTTTAATCTCAAACTCCTGTCTTTAATTTATTTTGATTTTCTATCATTTTAAACATGACCTTGTTATGTATATGACTCTGCCAAGCATTATGCATGATGCCATTAATATCATTGATCTTTATATAGTATCCCAACCCCTTTTCACTGATCAGAGTGACATAGCCTTTGATCTATCACTTTGTGCCATTGTTTACTCTCCCTCTATTGAAGCCACTACTGACCAACTTGATGTTATACAAGAGGATGTGAATGCTTCTATAGCTTATTAGATGAATACTTTACATACATTGATAGCTTAAACTAAGATTGAATATTAATCATTATTTTTATCACATCTTTATCTTTTGTAATTTTAAGTGTCATATATCCACTTAATTATGAAAATAGTGAGATGACATCCACTTGAGAAACTTCATAGCTTCTTGGGACTAGTTCCTAACCAGATAGCTCACCCATCTATCTATTAATCTATTTTGTCCAAGTTATTTATTTACATGCAGATTATTCTTCCAAGCTAAAAATAAGTTCCCTCAGTCACTAGATTCGAGCAGTGCACAACCATCTCTGTATCTCTAGGTATTTGTCATAAACCCTGCTTTTCATTGATTTTTTAGTAAGTTAATTAAATTAAATTAAAAACAAAAAACTACTATAGCATTTTGGCATGCCCAGTGGGACCCCTAAGATTTCATTTTTATTATTATAGTTCATTATGAATTATCCACTCTTCTCCTTTTCTCTTGATTGTTGTCTTCATTAAAAATAAAATCCAAAATTATTTTTAAGTTCCTTAAAAGTTAAAATAATTGCATCCATTTTTACTTGCTTAAGTAATTCATATAGAATAGTCTAGGTGGGTTAAATAATCATAGTAATCACTTAATTCACACAATTACCAAACCACTTACATAATAAATCCATCAAACATTGACATAAGGGAATCGATTGGGATTTCATCACCTAGTAGTAATCTTATTTTTGGCTCTCTTATTTGGATTTCACCATGAATGGGAGAACCAACTCAGTATGTTGACTGAGTATAAACTCTATTTATTTGATATATAATAGTGAAGTGAGGGGGTAGGCCCCAATACCAAGACACGTATCAATTCCATTATAGAGATTTTTTTGAGCCTAAACAAACCTAAAACCATCCATAGATTGTCATTTATTAGGACCTTAGATAACCTTTCTTTTATTTTAAGACACTTTAAAGTTAAAAAAGTAAAATCTCTCTTGGTATGTCTTTAGCATGTGTGCCTTTCTTTTCACTAAATACAAGATAATAAAAAATACTATAGTGTGATTTTTGCTTTTATTTCTTGCCTTTTCCTTCATCACTACATGGTTTTGATGTAACAATAGTTGTTAAAGCAAACTGAACCCCCAACTTCATCTTCATTCATGGAGAACTCTTCTAGTCATCCTACTTCCCCTAAGTCCATAGGGGAAGGTATTCCCCAGTATTACACTTAGGGTGATCATAAATTCATCACCATATTGGATAGTAATCCAGTCACACTTAACCATTACCTTAGTTCTCAAGATATACGCATCCCAATTCCCCTCATATACAATTTTCATAGAATACTTATGGCATGCCTTTCGAGGAAGGTGAGAGGTTTACTAAAACTATGGTATCCTCCCATAATAATCCTCCCCTAACAAGTTCTAATACTAACACTATGCAACCTTTAGGCAATCCACCTTCGATAATGTCTAGTATTTCATTCCCAACTAGTACCCAAGCTTATAATGTCACCGTACCTCAACCTACATCTATTTTTCCTATCACCATGGCACTCTAGAATGTAGTTATCTCAATCCAACCAACCCTTCCACCTATCCAAAATAGTGTAACTTTAAATCCTAAAACTTAGCCTTTACAACAAGCTCCTGTAAGCCAACCTCCTCAATAATATATCACATAAATCCTTTGAAATATTTTGGGTCTAGTTTTATACCCTTACAAGCCCCATAATATGTGGTGGCATCCCAATGAATCATGACCACCTCAGTTGGTTATCTTTTATCCTAGCCATTTTCCACTCAATTTTCTACTTATCAACACCCAAAACAAAAAATATGGGGGGGGAGGCATCCCTTAATAAAATACCCAACCAAACCTTATGAGTATCCATATGAATAGGATGGCCAATTTGGTTGCCTCTTCATCTAGGTAGAAAAATATGCTCACTTACAAGAAAATATGTAATGAACCTATTAACCCAACTATCCCCATTAGACCTTACGCTCCACAATGAGAGCTTTTGAAATTTACCAAGTTTTAGAATAATGAGGATCCTCAATAGCACCTTCAAGTGTTCAAACATGCTTGCTATCTTATATCCCATGATGTTGATCTTCTCCTCAGGACCTTTCTCATGTTTTTAATTGGACCTACCTTAGACTAGTATAACTTGATCCCTTAGTATTCCCTATTCTATTTTGGGTAGCTAGCTCAAATATTCTTAGAGAACTTTGCTATCAATATCTCAAGAAAAGTAACTATCACCAACCTCTATTCCATCAAATAGTTTGATGATGAAACTATCATTAATTTTATGGCTAGATGGAAGAGTCTCATAAACCAACTCACCTTTTCCATTGTGTAACCTAAATTAATTAAATTATTTATGAGAGCATGTGATAAACATATCTCATCGATGTTATGGGTGCAATCCTTCAAAACCTTTGACAAGGCATTTTTGATGGCCCACAAATAGAAATTAGAGCCTTGGAAGAAGGGAAAGTGAAATTATGTAGTAAAAACTTCAAAAATTATCCTTATAAAGGGAATAAAAATTATAAAACCAAGGGATTAGCTAATGCCATAATCATAAAATCAGCACCACCACAAACAAAAAGCTAAGTTAAGCCCTTTACCTCTTAGGCACAATCTCAAAAGCCATTAACATGTTTTCCTTCATGATAATATACACCTTTAGGAAAATATTACATGTCTATCTTAGACAAGATTTTAAAGGCATCTCTCAATGAAATTCCTTTGGTGAGACCTCTTGATGACTCTCACCCTAAGCCTAGTTGGTTTAAGGAAAATGACTTTTTCAACTTCTACTATGTAATAGTTAATGGTGTCAATAGGTGTCACTATTCCAAGGGTATAATACATAACCATATTTATGAAGGATAATTACAAATATATAACCCAAAAACAACCCTTAATCATTATATAGACATCTTTAGGTAGTCATTCCTTAACCATGCTTCCATATCTAATTCCATGTAGGCTAATTCAAGATCCACCTCAAACCATGAAACCCATGTGATTAGTATGATCCATGATCAAATTATTCATAAAGAAGTTTATAGTATTTATATCCTTGATATCCTTACAAGAGAAACCTTTGAACCATCTAAATTAAGTGAAGTTATCCAAAAAAATCACCCAAACTTTTTGGATGTCATTATTTGGGATCTGCTTGAGGAAATAGTATCTAAAAACATTCGAGATGATCAACTAGAAATAAAAGAGGAAAAGACTATTGAATAAAAGGCTTGTTTATGTATTCCACAAGATATTCATACCATTCCTAATGTTATCTCAATACCTTCATCTATCATACCCATCACCTCTAAATTAATACCCCTTAAATAAACTATCATGTTACCTTAAACTAGCTTAAGACTTGTTTCCATCATTACTCAGGAGGAACTAAATCTTAGAGAAATCAAGGGAAAAGATATAGGTATCAAAAGTTAAAAAAAAAGGACACCATGAGGAAAATAATTTTAACATCCTACCATTAGGATTGAAATCCATAAAGAGGATATCCATGCTACCCCCGATTGGATTCAAAAAGGGAAGGCATTGCTACCATTGATTCAAACAAAAGAATCTATATTAGGACCCCATCCTTTGGCAAGACTAAAATCCCCTATCATATAATCCATTTTTAAAGATCATGTATCATCACAAATGGATATTCCCACTATGATGATGCCAATACATAATCCTTTAAACCCTTACTATCTACAAGGTTTAGGTGTAATGGATTATCCTAAGCACAAAGTACTTGTTGTAGGGAATATTTAAACAACTTTTTTAAAAGGTCAAGGTTTGAAGTCAAATAGCTCTTCCCTACCAATGTCTTGGAGGGTTGAAAAACCTAGTCCAGATACATTAAAGGGGTCTTATTCTAAGATCCTCAATCAACTTCTCCAAACCTCACTTGTCACTCTACCACCCATAAAACCTGTTAACCCTCATATTCAGAAACCAATGTGGTATCAAGAAAATAGGAAATGCACATATCATCGAATAGCAGGTCATGCTACACAAACTTTTAATACACTAAAAGTTGTGGTCTAAAACTTATTAGAATAATATTATTTTTTAATGGAATAATTAGATCATGACTATCCCCATAATCAAACTACTAGGGTCACATCACCTTAGGAAGTAATATATTACCAACAATATCATAATGAGATATAAAGGAAGATAAAACCTCTGATAGAGATCAATATCAACCCCTCCTAAACCCTCTAGATATGGATGAGTCTGAGATCATAGAAAATCCACCTTTATTTTAGACAAACACAATTCACATAATAATGTGATCCAAAACCCAAGGTCATAAGACCCAAAATCATGATAAAACTAAAGTGACTATTACAAAAGCACCAGATCCTACCATAAATGGTCTTACAATGCCTGCTTTGATATCTAAATTTTCTATTTTAGGAAAAATGCAAAATAATAATGCTTCAAAACTAATATAAATATTTGTTCTAAAGAAGTTTCATTAGATACCAGTCAAGATGTCTTTATATGAACTTGTACAAAACTCTTTGCAATATCATAAGTCTATGAGAGAATCCTTGTGAGCCACCGAGATAGCCATTGAGATATAATTTGATGAACCCCAAACTCTATTATCTTTCATTGCATTACTTTAAAATCCATTATCTATAACATTCCATGATTAATAAATATCACCATTACAACCTAATGACTAGGATCCCCACTATTTATCACTGCCCAAATTAATCAGACTCAAATCAAATGAATAATGATTTATAGTTGTGAAAGTATAGATATCATCTCTTCTCATGTGTTTAAATAACTATAGTTACCTGAAACTATTGTATCCTAATCCCCCACTATTTTATGAGCATTCAATGATATTATTGCCCATACAATAGGAATGATAGTCCTTCACATTCAAGTAGGAGTATGTGTTCTACCTAAAATATTTTACATAATAGAATGGGAGTTTTAATACATCTTGTTAAGCCATCCTTGAATATGTGTTGTGCATTACATCCCCTCCACCTTGCATCGATGTATTAAATTTGAACATAATGGTAAAATCCACAATGTCCTGACTAATCCCCATCCATTTAAAACTTGAAATATCACCTTTCGACCAAATGACATTTTAATTCCATTAAAAAATGCTACCCCATCACCATCCAATGAGGAATCATCTAGTACAATAATCCCTACATCAAGGATTAGTAAGGAATCCATTGATTCCACATTTTAGTAGCCATGAATTGAAGAGTATCATTATTAACACTCAATACTCTCCTCACTCCCTAATAATATGGATGTCTAGATAAATAGCATGCATATTATCCAAATTTAGGAGAAATTATTCCCTTTGATCCACCTTTTATCCATACCCATTAGATCTATGGGGGAATCGATCAAACTTCTTCAAGGCTTAGTATCCAAACCCATGTTAAACCATTGACCTCAAATTTTTTATTCCTCAATAAACCCCACTTTGTAAAAACACACCTACAATGGTGTGCTTGAAAGGGTTTTATCATAAAATGCTATGAACAAGGTCCACATGAGGTTATGCTAGGAGATTTTAGGAAACCCCATGAAAATCATGACCTCAATTTTAACAAAAATCCCAAAACTATCCCAGAAGTTACTTTTCTACCAATTCTTGAAGAGGACATGCCATCCTCACCATCCAGCACCTCTTATTCAATATACAACATCGTATCCATTCCCCAAAAAAAAATTTAGTCAATGTCATTACTATATAACCTCTCATATATCATCACAATGGGAATGCCAAAACCATTCCTCTATTCTACCCAAACATGATAGAGCAGGATTTTCCCACCATACCTATTCTTAAGTACCAAGATGATGATTTTATCTTAACTTATTTAGGCATAGATAACTCTCATCCACATAATTCCATTCCATCTAAAACCTTTATTCTATTAAATAAGGCTACCATTAACATTAACATTAACATAGGATATCATGAGACTCCACAAATAGTTAAGGTCAATAAATCTTTACATCCCTCGAAGCATTAGGATTTCATTATATTTGTAATAGATCATAATGAAACATTTGTTTGGTCCTATAGTGACATCCCTGGTATTGACCTAGCTATTATCATACATAACATTTTCACATTTCCTGATGCCAAACCTATAAAATAAAATCTTCAAAAAACTCACCCTCACATTGTGATCTTAGTAAAAAAGAGTTACATCTCTTATTCATTAACTTTATCCAACCTATCTATTACCCTCAATGTGTATCTAATATCATCCCTACCAAAAATTCCAAAGGGAACTATGCCTTTACAATGACTTCATGACCTTAATCTCATTTATCCTAAGGATGATTTCCCTCTCTCTAATATTGACCAATTAGTGGATTTAACAGTTGGGCACAAAATGTTGTTAGTTATGGATGGTTTCTCTAGATATAATTAGATCCTTATTATACCAGAAGACCAACATAAAACTTCATATATTACTCCTTGAGGGACCTTCTACTATTGAGTTATGTGTTTCAGCCTAAAAAATATAGGAGCCACCTATCAAAGAGCCATGACTTATATCTTCCATGATATCATCCATAAAATTGTTTAGGATTATGTGGATGATCTCCTCGATAAGTCAAAATTATGAAAAGACCATCTTTCAATCCTAAAGGTAATCTTCACTCAATCTAGTTTTATGTCCATCTAAATTCTAAGAAATACATTTTTGGAGTATTAACAGGTAAGGTTTTAGGCTTTATTATCTCTATTCAAGGGATAGAAGTTGACCTTGTTAAAATCAAAGCCATTTTTGAAATTCCACCCCCATCTAATCTTAAGCAATTCCATATTTTATAAGGAAAATTGTAGTCTATCCATCATTTTATCTCCCAACTATCTGATCGATGTTAACCATTCCATCACCTCCTAAGAAAAGATATCCATTTTAATTAAGACTTTGGTTTTCAGGAGGCCTTTGATGATCTTAAAAGCTATCTTATTTCACCACCAATTCTCACTCCCCTGAAGGAAGGGAAACCTTTCTTCTTGTATATTTACATTATGGATCATTCCCTTTGAGCCATGCTTGCTCATCATGATGAGCATCATAAAGAGTAGGCAGTTTACTATATTAGTGGCACACTTATTGAATATGAAATGCACTATTCACACATAAATAAGTTATGCTTGGATCTAATCTTTATAGCTTCCAAGCTGTGCCATTATTTTCTCAATCAAAAGACTTATGTGGTTATGAACATCAATCCCATAAAATTTATGCATTCAAAGCCTTATTAGAATCATAAAATGGCCAAATGCTCATGCTTTTGGAAAAAATTGATCTCAAGTTTTTCCAATAAAAAAATAGTTAAAGGTCAAATAATTGTTGATCAAATTGTTGATGCACCTCTTGTTGATAACCAACTAGTTAATTATGAATTTCCAAATGAATTCATAGCCTCCACATCTCAAATATATCTATAATATCAAATGAATATATTGTTTGATGGATCCAAATGCAAGCATGGTGGGGGAGTAGTAGTTATCTTGATTCCTCTTGGGGGGACATCTATAACTCTATATTTTAAGCTTGATTTTGACTACACTAATAATATGGTAGAATATGAGGCTTTGATCATAGGTCTCCAAACTAATTTAGCTTTGGGTATTAAAATGCTTAATATCTATGGTTATTCCTAGCTTATGTTTGATTAGATTAAGGGCATATATAAATTCAAGAATGATACCCTTCAGAAATATAAGAC
This sequence comes from Torreya grandis, assembly GCA_037957365.1. NCBI lineage: Eukaryota > Viridiplantae > Streptophyta > Pinopsida > Cupressales > Taxaceae > Torreya > Torreya grandis. Next base: position 900,232 of record JARHVA010005777.1, read on the forward strand.
CTTGGCTGACTAGTTTCTAACTACTTTTGAACATTATGATATCCAAGCCACTCCTTGGTCAACTAATAAGTTTGTGGATACCATGGCTTCTTTGGCCTCATTTATCCCATCTTCATCTTGTTGACCCAATTTTGCCCCTCAGGCAAAATCTTGATCACCTTCTACACCTGCTTTGCATGGCCAGTCATTTCAGGATGCAAGGTCCACCTTCAGGGTTCGACAGCTCCATTTCAGAGCATTGGTTCATCCACCTAGTTCGTTGGCATTCATGGTAGCGAAAGGTAGAGTCTTCGAACGTTCACGCAAAGAGAGAAGAAGGCAAAAAAGGAAGGGCAGACAAAATACAGAGGGCAGCAAAATTGCCGCCCACAACACGGGCGGGTAAAAAGAGACCCCCTACACACAATGTAGAGGGCAGAAAAATTGCTGCCCACAACACCGGTGGAGAAAAAGAGGCCACTAACATCGGCCGACGTCAGCAAAACTGCTGTGGTCGGTAGCTTTCATCGGCTGACGTCGGCAAAACTACCACGGTCGGCATCTTATCAGCCGACGTCGGCAGAAGTCCTGCATGCAATCCACAGCAGCGGGCGGCAAATTTGCCGCCCACAACATGAGGTGGAAAAAAACACTTGCAAAACATAGGAAAAAGCCCACTCAGCCGCCAGAGGAGAAGACCAGCATGCAAAACAAGGCGACAAGCATGGTCTTGGCAGAATTGTGATGTCATCTATAGTGTTTTTCACTCTTTCCAATGAGACTCCTCTTGGCTTTTCCCTATAAATGGGCAGACTTGTTCATTTATCAGGAGCTTCCCCAATTTTGTAAAGAGCATAGCTCTACAATTTCCCCACCTGAATCAATAAAATACAGTTTTTTGCCTCCATCTTGGATTGATTTGTTGTGTATGTCATGAGTATTATTTGTGTTTAGTCATTATCTTCCATGCTTTCACAAGTAATGCCAACAGACCAACTATCTACAAGGCACCAGTTCTGTCACTAAAAGGAGAAGAGCAATACTTGAGAAAGATAGGACATAGTAAGTTGCTTATAAGTGTGCATTCCACAGCACCTTGGTAAACCTCTGTTATGTATTTTCCATTATGGCCTCCCTGTTAGTTTTAGCAGCCTGGTTCTTCTGCCAGATGTGTAGAGTATATCTATAGTTCTCTTGATTCTAAGAGTGGATGTGGAAGGTCAACCTATTTTGGTGTATCACCTCTTTTAGAGTAGGCTATTTGTTTTCATGCTTTTTCTCTCTCTCTTTTCATCCCCCCCAGTATACTTATATACCTATATTTTTGTGCTACCTGAAACAAACAAGATACATCAGAGGGAACTAGCCCATACCTAGAGACTCTCCTCTCCTACTTCGCCATCCCACAGGTGAGAGAGGGGTTTCCATGTTGCGGGGAGAGGGCAGGAATCTGTTTTCCTACTGCAAGGTGCACTTTCCAGTGTCAATAGTTTTGGCACGCCCCAGTGGGACTGTATTTTTCAATGCAGTAGTATTTTAGGATTGATGTTGGTCCTGCTACAGTCATTTCAAATATTTTTCAGCATCTGGTGACTCCACTGGTAAGAGCTCAGTTCTTTTTTTAAGACCAGTCACTTAAACTTCTATGCCAAAGGTTACCACAAGGTTAGCTTCAAGAGGGGTCCCTTTTGTTTTCATAGAGCTGCCTTTAAACTCTGCTAAAAGGCTCAGGTTTGGAAGAACTCGCCCTTATCCACTAGTAAATCCTCCTAGACTTGTTGCTAGGAACATCAATCCAGCTCAGCCACAGTTGCAGCCTGTTCCAGCCATGGCATTGCCTTTTGCAGCTTTTCGTGGTGAGAGCCCCTTAAACCTCCCATGCTATGACCCAATTCCAAGAATAGATTTAAAAAATGTGCCCTCTTTTGATGGAGTGGGACCTATTACAGTTGTTGAGCATATTAAGAATATTGCCAACCTTTGCAATATTCACAACATAACAAAAGAAAACATTGCCATCAGACGGTTAACCTTGTCTCTGAAAGGGAAAGCTCTCGATTGGTACGGCACCTTGCCTGTGAATTCCATACATTCCTGGAATGAATTGGGCACCCATTTGACTTATTGTTTTGGGGAGAAAAGTGATGGCCTCTCTCTTGCTGAGCAGCTGACAACTATAAAAAGAGCTCTGCACGAGTACATGCAGGACTTCAACACACGGTTTCAAAAGACTTGGGATAGAATTCCCATCCTGGTAAGGCCGACCCCCAGCTACACTTTCTTGTACTATTTAAAAGCATTAAATAGTGACATTGCTATGATGATCCAATCTATGGGAGGACATATACTGTCGGCTATGTATGACATTGCCATTGAGGCCAAAAATTGCTTGATTCAAGCCAGAAAAATCGCCCCTAGGCCTCATATGCCACTTTTCCCAAAACCGCTACCCCCAATTCAGGCTGTCACTCCCACAATTGCTCCCCTACCTATTATTGAGAAGCCAGCTGCTATTCCATCCAATGAATTAAATGAAGTTAAGGGCCTATTGTAGAGCATGTCAAACGAACTTGTTGCCCTTAAAAGGTAGCAAGCTCAAAGAAACAAGCCAAATCAGGTTTATCAGAATTATGGCCATGCCCCTAGACCCCCCTTTCAAAATTATAACCAAGGTCAAGGGCAGCTCACTACAACCAGGCCTTATCAAAATTATAACTCAGGCCCCTCTTCGTCATCTAAAGCCATGGTGCCTACTCAGAACAATCTAGTGCAGGAGTAGCCAGGTTATTCAACCATGGGACAAGGTCAAGAGCAAGCTGTCCACACAAATGATATGATCAATTTTTTTTAGAATTCAAAAAATCAGGCTGTTAATTTTTCCCAGTTTTTTGAGTTTCCAGCTCAACCCAGCACGAGTAACAATCAAACTCAATCGGATTCTACCCTGATAAATCATGAGGAAGGTGAACTCTGTGCAATTAATCATGGAGGTGATGTAGGCAATTAGGCTGATTGCATTATAGCCAACACGAGGTTTGAAAGAAGAGCAATTGGAGAAGCACATGTTTCCCCTCAGGCAACAATGAATCCTCCATCGCACCCATTTCAAAGGGCCCCAATTGTCAGACAACCATTTGCACCTCCAACTCCTCAGTATACAGCTCCAACTGGGATCAGCCCAAAGGAAAGTATGAAGGAAATCAGCCCCCAAATTAATATAATTGATCAAATGAAGAAATTGCATGTGAGCATTTCTCTATGGGATTCATTGTCTCTTCCGGGACAAAAGGAGGTATTGAAGAAAGAATTTCATGAGCTAGATCACCAGGCCATCCCAACAGACACTAATAATGTCCTAATGATGAATGGGCAGCCTTCTGCTTCAAGTCAGGTAAAGAAAGAAGAAAAAACTCTCCCTTTTTATGTATCTTTGATCATAGGGGATTTTTTAGTACATAATTGCATAATTAATAGCGGGGCCAACACTTCAGTAATGCCCAAGTGCATTGCTGATAAGATGGGATTAAAATATGAAGCAATGAATAAGGGAGTCTTGCAACTAGATGGGATGCCTGCAAAGACAGTCAGAGTCCTGAAAGGATTGAGTTTAACATTACATGCCTACCTGACATTCTCAATCCTCCAAGATATAGTGGTAGCGAACGTTCCTCCATATTTTTCAATCTATTTGTCTAGGGACTTTATGTCCAAGATAGGTGGTTATCTAGCAACGAATTGGTCATATCTAGTTTTCAGAACCAAATACGGGACCAAAGTGAAAATCAAGTCCGAGCCACTCTACAAGGACCACCTAGATCCCTATTCACCCAAGGTAGTGAATGTCAGTTACACTATCATTGATCTGAAAGACTCTCAGACAGACAAATCCTCATCTTCTGCTCTTGAAGGAGTCATAGATCTACTCTTGGATGAGTGGGGAAGTGATAACTTCGAGCACGATCCTTATAAGTTTATTGAGGAGGAAGACCTTGGTGTCTATTGCTTGCACAAAGAAGGCACCGTCATGCCCAATATAATGAAGGAGAACAAAGAAGACCTTGGCCTATGGCAGCTATACTTTGACGGTTCCAGAAGCAAACTGGGCACTGGTGGTGAGGCAATGTTAGTTTCCCCTTCTAAAGAAAGGTACTTTTTAGCTTTCCATTTCCAATTCTCTTGCACATGTAACATTGCAGAATATGAGTCTTTGATTCATGGACTTGAGTGGGCAAGAAAGAGGGGGATCAGGAAGTTACAAATCCTAGGGGACAGTGAATTAATTGTGAACCAAATAAGAGGCTTGAACCTGACCAAGAACTCCTTGCTGAAGTCTTACAAGCATAGAGTCTAGGACTTGATGGAAGATTTCCTTGCTCTTAACATTACCTTGATTCCCAGGGAACAAAATAAGCAGGCTGACAGGCTGGCAGCTGTTGGCACCCAATTTGATGTTTCAAAAGAAATAAGCAGGGGTTGTGGTTTACGCCATTTAAAAGTGGTGGTTCGGCCTTCAATTCCAGACAATGTTACAAATTGGCAGGTCTTCGAAAATGACCAATAGATAGCTCTTTTTCTACAAGAAGAGGCTGAGTTTACAGTCCACAATCAAGTGAAATTGCAACATCAATATGGAGATTAGATTGTTCAATTGAAGAACAATAAACTTCCTAAGGGTCTGGTCACACTTGAAAGTATTTTCAATGGAGAGGACCAACTAAGAGATGACAAAGCATGCATCACTACCAAAGAAGAGAATTATGAAAAAGTTGAAATCTTCAAGGACAAGTTGCTGGCACTCAGTAAGGTCTGCACGTTTCAAGAAAGGCAAGCTTTCATTCTCCTGTGTCAGGAGTTTGTTGACATCTTTGCCTAGAACTATAGCGACTTGAAAGGCTTCGATCCAAGGCTCACCCAGCACACTATTGAATTAGATGAAGGTGTAAAACCAGTCACACAAAAATAGAGACCTATTAATCCAATGATCAAACTCCTTATGTAGAAAGAATTGGTCAAGTTGATTGAGTCCGGCATTATATTTCCGATCAAACATTCCTCATGGTTGGCCAATTTGGTTCCAGTTAGAAAGAAAAATGGAGAGATCAGGCTATGCGTCAACTTCAAAGACCTTAGTAAAGTCTCTTTAAAAGATCATTATCCCCTTCTGAACATGGATCAGATCCTCCAAAAGGTAACTGGTTCTGAACGCTTCTCCCTCCTAGATGGTTATTCAAGATATAATCAGATTTTGGTTCGAGATTGTGACCAATACAAAATAGCCTTCACCACTAAATGGGGAATGTTCGCCTACCAAAAGATGCCTTTCAGGCTATCCAATGCTGGTGCTACTTTCCAGCGAGCCATGGACATGGCTTTCAGTGGTTTGATAAATAAGAACGTGCTAGTGTACCTCGATGATATAACAGTTTTCTCCAAGGAGGCGGGACAGCATATGAAGCACCTCAGGTAGATTTTTGAGAGGTGCAGGGAATTTGGCATCTCCCTAAATCCAAAGAAATGTGTATTTGTGGTTCATGAGGGGAAACTTCTTGGCCACATTGTGTCCAAGGAAGGTTTGTCTATTGACCCCGAAAGAGTCCGCTCCATCTTGGAGATGTCCCTACCAAAGCACAAGAAAGGCCTGCAGAGTTTCTTTGGCCAGATAAATTTCATTCAGAGGTTCATTCTAAATTTTGCTGAAATAGTTAAACCCCTAACCTCCTTACTGAAGAAGGGTGAAGAATTCAAATGGACAACGCCAAGAAAAGATAGCTTTGAAGCTATCAAACAGGCTTTGACCCAGGCTCCCACTTTAATCAGCCCTGACCTCAATAAAGACCTCAATCCCTATACCTTCAACAATGGAGAAGTAATATCTACTATGCTTACCCAAGAAAACAGTAATGACCTTGAGCAAGCACTCACCTTCTTCAGCCAAGGGTTAGAGGACTTCGAAATTAGGTACACCTACATAGAGAAGCAAGTCCTGGTAGTGGTGCGTAGCCTAAAGAAATTCAGATATATGTTATCAAACAATAGGATCCATCTCATGGTTCCACATCCTGGCGTCAAATATTTCTTGACCAATCGAGACTTAAATGAGAAAAGAGTAGGATGGATCACCAAGGTAATGGAGTACGACATAGACATCAAAATCGTCAGGTTGGTGAGAGGAAGGGGCCTATGTGAACAGCTAGCAATAGATTTGAGGCAAAAAGGTGAAGACAGCTTACTGATTCATGATGCAACCACTACAGAAGAACCAACTGTCATAAGAGATTGGACGATGGACATGAGGCATTTCCTTCTTACGGGCGAATGTCCACAGGGTCTCGGTAAGGCCGAAAGGTCTTTTAAACTTCAGTCCCTTCCCTATGTTTTGATTGATGGAGTATTATTTAGGAAGGATCTCTCTGGGGTTCTCTTGAGATGCATTGACTCCAGTCAAGCCGACAAGGTATTGGCTGAGTTTCACGATGGGCCGACAGGCGGCCATTTCGCCCCTAAGACCACAGCAACAAAAATAATGAGAGCTGGCTATTTCTGGCCCACTCTTTTCAAGGATACCCATGCCTGGGTAAGAAAGTGCCAGAAGTGTGCACTTTTTGATGGAAAATAGTGATTGGCTACCATGCCCCTACAGCCCATTCAAGTTGAACAACCATTCATGCAGTGGGGCCTAGATTTCATAGGGATGATCAATCCTCCCTCCAGTGCCAGACACAAGTGGGTCCTGACTGCTACAAATTATTTCACCAAGTGGGTGGAAGCCATTGCTTTGAAGGAGGCAAATGAAAGTAAAGTTTTGGATTTCTATGAGGACTTAGTGACACATTTTGGGGTCCCAGCCACCATAATCTCAGATAATGCTTTGGCTTTTCTGGGAACCAAAACTAGTGAATGGGCGCTAAGGTATGGTGTATACCTCAGTACTTCATCAAATTAGTACCCATAGGGGAATGGGCTAGTTGAGTCCACTAACAAAAATTTGATCAGGATTATAAAGAGGACCATGGAAGAAAATCAAAAAACTTGGCATGCCAAGTTGAAAATAGCTCTATGGGCTGATCGAATCACTCCAAAGAGATCAATCAGAAATTCTCCATATATGCTTGTGTATGGAAGGGAAGCAAGGCTTCCTATCTCACTCGAATTGCCAGCATTGGACCTCACTCATTAGCTACAGTTGGAAGAAGGAAGCAGCATGGAGGTTAGATTGTGTGAACTAATGGAGCTCCAGGAGGTAAGAAATCGGACCATGGTCTCTATGGTCAGTCGCCAACAATAGGTGAAAAGACATTTTGACAAGAAGTCTTCCTTAAAAAGTTTCATCGAAGGAGACATTGTCCTAAAATGGGATGAAGATAGAGCTAAGCTCGGAAAACATGCAAAATTTGATGCCCTCTGGAGCGGTCCTTACATGATTACTCAGTGCAAGTAGCATAACGCGTTTCAGCTCTCCAGGTTGAACGACAAAGAATTGCGTATCCCAGTCAATGGGATACATCTAAAGCATTTCCACTAAATTTTGGTTCGACTGTACATAGTTTCCCTTGTTTTCTTTTCTATTTTCCCTAAGTGCAGTTTGCATAGCTAGTTGTTTTTAGCTTTGTGTGTTTCCCTTTGTTTGGGGGGTAAATTCTATGTATTTGATTCTGGGATCTCAAAAGCTGTGGAAAAATTGCTTCAAAGTCACCATCCGACTCTGCACCTAATGGATATGTAAGGCAACTGGGTTCTAAGCATAGCAGGCACGCTTACCCTATGAGCCACCAATTTGTTGACCCAATTTTGCCCCTCAGGCAAAATCTCAGTCACCTTCTACACCTGCTTTGCATGGCTAGTCATTTCAAGTTGTAAGGTCTGCCTTCAGGGTTCGACAGCTCCATTTCAGAGCATTGGTTCATCCACCTAGTTCATTGGCATTCACGGTAGTGAAAGGCAGAGTCTTCGAACGTTCACGCAAGGAGAGAAGAAGGCAAAAAAGGAAGGGTAGACAAAATACAGAGGGCGGCAAAATCACCACCCACAACACAGGCGGGTAAAAAGAGACCCCCTACACGTAATGCAGAGGGCGGAAAAATTGCCACCCACAATGTTGGTGGAGAAAAAGAGGCCACTAACATCAGCCGATGTCAACAAAACTGCCGTGGTCGGCAGCTTTCATCGGCAAAACTGCCACAGTTGGCATCTTATCGGCTGACATCGGCAGAATTCCTACATGCAATCCACAGTAGTGGGCAGCAAATTTGCCACCCACAACATGAGGTGACAAAAAACACTTGCAGAACATAGGAAAAAGCCTGCCCAGCCGCCAAAGGAGAAGACCAACATGCAAAACGAGGCAACAAGCATGGTCTTGGCAGACTTGTGATGTCATCTATAGTGTTTTTCACTCTTTCCAATGAGACTCCTCTTGGCTTTTCCCTATAAATGGGCAGACTTGTTCATTTATCAGGAGCTTCCCCAATTTTGTAAAGAGCATAGCTCTGCAATTTCCCCCCCTGAATCAATAAAATATAGTTTTTTGCCTCCATCTTGGATTGATTTGCTGTGTATGTCATGAGTATTATTTGTGTTTAGTCATTATCTTCCATGCTTTCACAAGTAATGCCAATAGACCAGCTATCTACAAGGCACCGGTTCTGCCGCTGAAAGGAGAAGAGCAATACTTGAGAAAGATAGGACAGAGTAAGTTGCTTATAAGTGTGCATTCCACAACACCTTGGTAAACCTCTATTATGTATTTTCTATTATGGCCTCCCTGTTAGTTTTAGCAACCTGGTTCTTCTGCCAGATGTGTAGAGTATATCTGTAGTTCTCTTGATTCTGAGAGTGGATGTGGAAGGTCAACCTGTTTTGGTGTATCACCTCTTTTAGAGTAGGCTGTTTGTTTTCATGTTTTTTCTCTCTCTTTTCATCCCCCCCAGTATACCTATATACCTATATTTTTGTGCTACCTAAAATAAACAAGATACATCAGAGGGAACTAGCCCATACCTAGAGACTCTCCTCTCCTGCTTCGCCATCCCACAGGCGAGAGAGGGATTTCCATGTTGCGGGGAGAGGGCAGGAATCCGTTTTCCTGCCACAGGGTGCACTTTTCAGCGTCAACACATCTTAAGAATCTAAGTTATTTATCCTTATCCACAAGGTTAATCAACCTTATTTTTCCAAAACTGATCTTCCTTACATCCATAGTGTGGAGGAAAATCCATTAGATCTCTGGTATGCACAAATATTTGATTACCTATCAAAAGGGATTATTTCTCCAGATCTATCTAGAAATGGAAAGCAAGCTTTCCAACTTCACATCATGCATTTTTTCATACTAAGGGGTGTTATTTATAAGTTTGGTTTTGATAGTATCCTTCTTCATTGTCTTTAGAATCATGAAGCTACCATTGCTATGAAATAATCCCATGATGGCTCATGTGTTGGACATTTTATTGATCATAATATCACTAAGAGAATCTTACAATTAGGCTATTATTGGCCCACTTTAAATTATAATTATTACAAATATGTTAAGAAACACATAGAGTGTTAGCAACATGCCAACCTATCCCATGTTCCTAGTCAAGAGTTACAAGTAACACAAGACTTTTAGCCTTTTTCCCACTGGGGTATTGATCCCATAGGTTAGATCAATTCTAAATCTTCCCAATTTTATGAATTTATCATTACCACCACTGATTATTTTACTAAGTGGGTGGAGACTATCCCCCTTATCTCGACCAAAATAGATAAAATTGTCAAATTCATTAGTCAACATATTATTCGTCACTTTGGT